>JZKD02S2230545.1:927534-942508 GCA_000966675.3 Picea glauca
CCTCCATGAGAATACTATGTTGAAGGAAGGGTTGGCCAGCCCTTCCCCATGATACCACTCAATGAGGATAATATCCCAAAGACAATAAAAGGATTATTTGGCATAGGTTTCTATAAATGTTATGAAACCTCATTCTATGGTGGTGACATCACTATGACATTGACCAACCTTATAATAAGTGTCATTAAGTCAAATTACTAAGCTAGAAAGAATTTTGATAATATTTTCAACAATCTAGTTCACATGAAATTGAAATAAATGCATCAATTGACATAGATAATTTGGATTTATAGATGCTTGCTAAGGTTGCATCTTATCTTTATCATCCCTAAGGGGTAATGGAGCAATCGTCTATATTGTAAGTTTTAAACCTTTACAATGAACACATTACATTACAACCCTAATTCCTTAACTAGAATTAGATCCAATGGAATGAAAACCATTGGTCAAAATAAGCCAAAAATGAACCAAAAACAACCCAAATGTTCTTTCCATGGGCTCTACCTATGGAGACCAATGCATACTAGATAATCATAAAAAAAAAATATAACACATTCCCAACATTTTTATCACTTAATACTAAGAGAACTTCTTAATACTAAGTGATAATGAACATCAATATACTTACTTAATTAACATCGATATCCTTAATTTTAGAATGATAATAAGTGTTATTTACCAAAAATATTACACTCTAACTAGAAATGCACCTAAGAAAACAATTGGTAAGCATTCCCAATATCAGTCGCGCTATAACTATAAAAGAAGATTATTGGTTTTGATCAAATGTGCATAGAGTAATATGTCCTCTCGGCGTAGTGATTCATCGATTTTCCCTTCTCTCCTTTTTCTTTCAACAACGGACCGTGTAATCCTTTTTCGCCTGCACGAATTGATTCAAATTTCCTCTCCTGCTCTTCCTTTCCTTGAACTAGGCTGACATGCGTCTGCTGCAGTTTGCCAATTTTTTTACTTTGCTCCTCAACCTGCTTGTTAACTCTACCATTTTTTTTTACAGTGCCTTCATCATCTGTTTCTCATCTTCCATGCAAATCAGTTTAGCATTACATACCCTCAACTGGTCCACCAAAGACAACACTTGAGTGCTTAGATCTTCATTTATATGCCTCAATAACTTCTTTTCTGTAGCCGTTAACTCGAGCTTAGTTTGCAGCTCTGAAATGGTACCTTCAGATTTTCTCTTGTCGGCATCCCACAAATATCGGTCTTGATCATTTTTTCGAAGTAATTCCTGAGCGAACGCCTGAGTCTCCTTTCTTGCTGCTTCAATCCGTGATAAGAGCTCATCCTGAATTTTGTGCTGAGCTTCCTGCAATTGAATACCAGCTTTAGACATAGCAGCTTCATGTTCCGTCTCTTTCATTGCAAGTTCTTCTCTCAATTCTTCCTAAGCTTCCTTCGACTCATCTTTCATTTTGTTTACAGCTTCAATTTGTGAACTCATTTGAGTGACATTTTCTGACAAAATAGTCTTTTCTTCTCTTAAGCTTTTGATTTCTTTAACAAGGATTTGATTGAGGTTCTTCAACTTCGATATTTTATCATCTTCGACCTTTGGAGAGGATCCTTCCGTCGATGAAGCGCGTCCATTTGCCATTTTAGTATTCATTGACTGAGAAGATCTTTTCCCTCGGCCCATCTCGTTCACTACGGTGAACTACCTGTCACAAACGATAAAAAATACTCTTTGTTCTATTACCGCCCATAAACATTCAAAAATAAAACCAGAAATTCGCACAATTTATTCATATATCTGCATGTACGCAGATTTTTTAAGTTTAGAAACAGAAAAAACAGCGTACACGCCTGAAAAAATAATTAATTATAAAAGCCCTGTCTATCTCAGTAATAAAATATGACAGCCCTGTCCATCTCAGCAATAAAACTAAAGAAAATAGAAAATTTGTAACAACCTATAATTCAAACCTGTTCAATAGCTAAAAAAATCTTAGCTGTCCATCCCTAACTCTCACATTAACAAAAAGAAACATAAAAAAAACCTATAAATCTGTTCTAAAGGTAGAGCAGAAGAGAAGAGAATACCTCTAAAACAAGTTCATAGAGAATCCTAAGGTAGATACCTCTCTATGCATAACTAGCCTCCATGAAGAAGATAATCTAGCTAACTTTTGGAATTGCCTAGAGAGAGGGGAGGCTCTAAACACAAGGAGGATGTGGTTTGGCATAACGATATTGAAGTGTTTCAGAAGGGAAAGGAGAAGTCTCAGTCCATGGGAGAGGTGAATGGTGTGAGGCGTAGAGGAAACAAAGAAGAGTGGACCACGATCACAACAGTAAGCATGGTAAGAGATGTGTTAAGCTAAAGAATGTAGTATAGTAAAGTTAATGCTTAGAAAAATGTGTAAAAGCACTTGGTTGTTGAGCTAGCAAACCAAGCATTGGTGTCAACATTTTGTGGATGAAATATCTACAGGAAATCATTGAATCTTTGGATGGATATTGAGTAGATGTAGGTGGTTGGATATTGGTGCAATGGTTAGCATTTATGTTTAGAGTAGAGGGGAAGCTTGCAAAGTATTGAATGGAATCTAGAGCTGTGGTAGCTTGCCTCTATTGTTAAAGAAATGGAGACCTTTTTTTGATGTGAGATTGGACAAATTGGTAGTGCACCTATTTTGGGTTAAATTACCTAGGCCACCTCTTAATCTTTGCTCGAATGAGGAGTTTAGGGATATTGGGAACATTCTAGGCTCTTTCAGTGAAGCAGATTTGAGCTTTTAGGCCTCAAGTCAATTTACAATTGCTAGGATTCTAGCAGTGATGGATATGTGAGAGGGCATGATAAAGGAGATGTTCTTGGAGAAAGACAATTTGGTTCATTTTCATAGACTTGATTATGTACGGGTCCCCTTAGGTGTTCTCAATCTCGTAAATATAGCCATGTGGTAGTGGAGTGTAACTATAAATTCATGAAGAAGGATTGGGTAAAAAAGGTGAAGGAGATGCCTCTTTAGGAAATGTTGTCTAGGTGGTGTATCATGTAGGAGAAGGTTCTACTATGAGGGAAGAAAGAATGATACATCATCAAGTTTTGAATAGTTTATTGGGGAAGGGATATGTCACAAATCCTTTTGTTTCCCTCTTATACCGAATGAAATTAATGAGAATCCTAATTAAATAATAAGGAAAATTTTCTAGACCTCAAGATCTACAAATATGGAAGGTCCTTAAAAAACAAAAAGAACCCTAGGAGTAGTGAGCCTCAATGTTTCAAAATCCCTATCAATGAGGTTATGTAGGGGGATGTCTTTCAACTCAAGCTCATGATTATAGGGTGACTTCTATTGAATCTTGTCCTACTTCATCAAAGCAGGCTAGTGATGTTTGAGGGTACCCTAGGTACCCTTTAACATCTAGATAAAACCCATCAGGTTCTACAAATCTTGGGATGACAAGAAGCCTAAGTATATTACAGTTTAATGAAAAGGTAGGGATAGGGAGGGGGAGGAAAACTAACCTATGCTTAGACCAATATAAATCCAATAATGGAATGTAAACTAGATGACAAGATACTATTAATGGGAGACTAAGAGAAATCTAAGATCTGAAGGAGATTTTATCACGATTTTCATGTTGCTAAATGTCTCAACACTAGACAATCACTCTAAAAAATAATCCCTTATGATCCGGATTAGATCATTATATTATTTTTCATCTATCTCGATGCTTTCAAAGTGGAAAAAGAGAGGTCACATAAACCCTGGATATGGAAAACAAGTCTATTCATGGTAACCCTTGAGATCCAACAAAAGAGAGACTTGAGAGGTTGGAAGCACAAGTCATCGATAGATCAATTGCAATATGAACCTCCTCATGGGGGCTCTATCAAGAAAGATCATACTGTTTAGAGATGATGGAGGCTCTAACTCAGAGATCAAATGAGGGGAAATCAAGAGATTATGAAGACTTGAGAAAGGAGTCATGGGAAGAATCTGAGAAAGAGAAGTTGAGTTCAGGTGCCATGAACCCTTCATAGTCCCTATTCAAGATGGAAGTGAAAGTGGGCATAAATTCATACCAATGTGAGTTCGATGCATTAAAATTGAATCATTTATTGAAGCATGATTTGTAAACTGCCGTGGATATTCCACAGTTTGTCACAACAGATCTAATAAATTACTGAAATCTTTACTATAAGGTTAATTTCCTTTAGATCTCTAGATTATTTAGTTGCTAATAAAATAGATAAAACATGGAAAATTAGAGAAAAGTAAAACACATACACACCATCCACAAATAAACACATGATATGACGTGGGAAACCCAATAGGGAGAAAACCCATCTAGAAGGTGAGGCTACTCTTCTCTATTTTCACTGGTAAATAAATGATGCAAATACAAAGAAATAGGCACTCTTTGTGGAGTTTCCTTTGGCCTATATGGCTGCTACATTATCTATCCTCCTCTTTTATTCTCACATAATATCACTATCATATTGTTTTCTCATCTATGGAAGAAGATACAATGCAAAAGATTGGAACCCCTTTTCCTCCTAGTGGTCTGGTATTTAACATAGCCCGATAACCATCTAGGGATAGGTTTTTGACTTCCTCAACCCTCAATTGTGATAGGGTTTTTAACCTTCTAGAATCTTCTTGAAACTACTCATCTATCTATCCCCATATGCATGAGTAACGAGCACTAACGTGGCATCCTCTCATACCATGGTGGTCAACATGGTAGGTCAACTTGTGGGAGACATAACTTTTGCATACGAACTCCAATTGGCAAACGATTTGGATTGTTTGAAAGGTCTCGATGTGTAGAATATATTCAAGAGGACTAGGCTATGTCAAGAAAATTTTAACCCCAAAAAATGTCATTTGATGCCTCAAAATGTCCTCGAAAGGTTTCAGACCCCAATTTTCAAAAATGGGACTTGCCACTAAAATGGCCCTGCAAGATGATTGATCCAATTTGTTTTTCACTCTGAAAGGATCGAGATATATGAAAATCAATTTTCCAATATGGATCAAAACAACTAGAATTTTATTTTAGCATTCACCATATAGATGAAGAGCAGAAGATTTCATTTTCTAGATTGAAGTTAGAGGGCCATGCTTTAACTTGGTGGGAAATCCATATTGAAACGCTTAGGTTGTAGGGCGATTCACTAGTAACTAGGTGGGAGGACTTCGAAACCCTCATCAAATCCCAATTCTACCCTATCGGGTATGTAGTGGACCAATGGATCCAATGACACTACTTCAAGTAGAGGAAGGGGCAGAGTGTACATGAGTACAGTATTGAATTCAGAAACATAGTCATCATGTTGGGTATCTCTCCCAAAAACCCATATGTACTCCTCAAGTATCTAGGGGGTTTACACAATCATATACAAAAGTAGGTGATTCTCTTAATCCAAGGAAAGTGGATGAGGCATGTGTACATGCATAATACCTAGAAAACATAGGCCAAAAGAAATAGCGGCCAAGTGGTTTGGAGGAGAAAGAGCACTAGGAAGCTTCCAAGGAGGGGAAGAACAAGTGGAAAGGGGGAAAAGATAAAAAGACAAAAACCAATACAGGTCAATCAAAATATACCAACAACTGTCGTAATGATTGTAACATTTATGGCCACATCGAGGAAATTTTTTGGAAACTGCATCTAGAGTTGAACATGAAGAACCACAAGAAGTATGGAAAGAAAGGAATGTTTTAGCCACATATTCAAGAAATTAGGTTGAAAGTAGCTTGGATGTGAATGAAAATATTTTCTACACATTTGTGGAGGAGGAGGTAAATCCAGGTATCCTTCATCACCAGTAAGAGAAGGAGATGACCAAGCTCTTCAACATCAAGGTTCAGGTCAAGAAAAGAAAGATAGATGCTCTATTCAACTCTGGTTCACATGATAATTTCATAACAATGGATCTAGTCAAAAATATTGGAATGGAGGTTCATGGTCATCCTATCCCCTATCCATTGGGTTGGGTAAACAAGGATGCAGAGATAAAGGTAACTAAATAGTGTAAGATCAAATTTGTTGTAAGTGTTGATTTTATTGATGAAGTGGAATTGGATGTAGTACCCCTTGATGTATGTGGAGTAGTGTTTGGAATCCCCTACATGCAAAGATACAACCAATACTGGTTGATCAAGGATGGGAAGTCCTACATCATTAATGCACACAAAGGCAAGTCAAAGATCTCACTAATAAGTGACAATTAAGCCAAGAAGTTGATTAGTTCTAGTAAGAAATATGTTTTTATTTTCTTAATAGAAATTCGATATGATTATGATTCAATGAGAGTAAAGGAATCTGTAGAGGGGTGTACTGAAGAGAAGAAACATTAGTTGTAGGATTTGCTACATGAATATAGAGGAGTGTTCAAGGATTCTAAAGGGATACCACCCAAGAGGTATGTGGAGAATGAAATAAAGTTATTTCCAGACTCCCCATTTCCAAATATTGGTTTGTATAGACAGTCTATTCTAGAAGTGAATGAAGTGAATAAGTAGTTGCAAGAGTTAATGGAGTAGGGTGTGATTCAACCAAGTACATCACCTTGTGGTTCACCCATCATAATTGTTCCCAAAAATGATGGGACTTGGAGAATGTGTATCAATTACAGGGCATTGAACAAGATTACACTAGAGAATCAGTACCCTCTACCAAGGATCGATGATCTGTTGGACCAACTGTGGCATGCCAAGTACTTCACTATGATGGATTTGAAATCAGGATATCACTAGGTACAAGTCAAAGAAGAAGATGTATGTAATACTGCCTTCAATACAAGGAAAGGTTTGTATGAGTGGTTGGTTATGCCATTTGGTTTATGCAAGGAACATGTTACATTTATGAGACTAATAAATGATATTCTATGCCCTTATCTATGTTCATTTGTTATTTTCTATTTGAATGATATACTAGTTTATAGTGCTACCTAGGAGGAGCACATCTCACATCTTATGCAGGTGTTAGAGACTCTGAAAAATCACTAGTTGTTGGATAATCTCAAGAAATGTGAGTTTTCTCAATAGTATTTGGTGTATTTTGGGTATGTGATCGATGGATGGGAGCTCAAGATAGATCCAAAAAAGATGGAATCCATCATGAAATGGCTAGTTCCTACAAATGTCACTAAAGTTAGGAGTTTTGTTGGAGAAAAACCATACTTGCAGAAGTTCATAGCTTCACTTTTAGTAGTATTTCCATCACTCCATGCCATAACAATGAGTGGTAAGATTTTATAGTGGGGGAATAATCAACAAAACAATTTTTATGAGATGAAAAGAAACATTAGTCAAGCACCAGTGCTTGTTCTACCAAACTTGCAGTATCCATTAAAAGTGGAGATAGATGGAAGTGGGTATTCCATGGGAGTAGTTTTGATGCAAGGAGGAAGGCCCCTATGCTATCATTATAAAGTATTTCACGGGGTAGTTCTCAAATAACCTACCTATAACAAGGATCTCTATGCCTTGGCACAAGCTACTAAAATGTGGAAGAACTATCTAATGGTAAAGGAGTCCATCATCCACATAGATCACCAATTGCTCTAGTATTTACAATACCATAGTAAGTTACAACAAAGTAGGAACTACAAATGAATGGGTTTCTTACAAAAATTTCATCTAGTCATCAAGTATAAGAAGGGTATCACAAACAAGTTGGAAAGCATGCTTTCAAGGCCACCTGCATCCAAGATTACAACTTTGGGAACTATGATGCATAAAAAGAGGCATGTACGAAATATGGGGACTTCAAGGAGGTGTTTCAACAACTGCACAACCAAATTCATATAGAAGAAGATGACAAAAAGGCTAACTATCATTTCCATAATGGTCTACTCTACAAGCTAGGCAAGCTTTGTGCTTCTAAAGGTGAATGATTGCAGCTTATCAGAGAGGTTCACACCTCCACGATTGCAAGAAATTTTCGTGTTGTGAAGATAGCTACCAATTTACAGAGGCATGTGTATTGGCCCAAAATTAAATAATAAGTAGCATTGTATATTAGAGAATGTATACTTTATTGCACCAACAAACCAAGAAATAGAAAACAAGGTCTATACCATCCCTTACATGTACCCACTTGACCTTGGGAAAGTATTTCCATGGAGTGTATGGGAGGTTTACCAAAAACCAATAAGGGACATGACTATCTATTTATGGTAGTTCACAGGTTCATCAAAATGTGCATTATCATGCTTTGTAAAGCAACCATCAAGGGACATGAAGCAACAAACTTGGTCTTTGAACAAGTCTGGGTGCACTTTTGGATACCAAGGAGCATCATCTCAAATAGAGATACCATATTTCTTATTGCATTTTGGACTACATTGCCGATGAAGATGGAAACTATGTTGAGAAGGTATATAACATTTCATCCACAGAAAGATGGGAAGACAAAAGTAGTCAATAGGAATTTGGTGGAGGGTTACAATTAGAAGCATCCAAAGACTTGGGATGGAAATATGATGTATATACAACACTCCAATAACATAGAAGTCCACAATTCTAGTGGCATGTCACCTTTTCAAACTTGATTTTATTATTTTCCACCTTCACCCTTAGATGTTGTATATGGAAAAGAAGGAGGAGTGAGAGAGGAACTCACAAGAGATGCATTAAAAGCATAACTTTTTTTTTCATAAGATCAGGTAGATCCATTTCCAAGTACAAGATACATTGAAGAAGTCACACGAAAAGTACAAGGCTAGAGATGACTAGCACAGAACAAAGAGGACATTTAAAGTGGGAGGCATAGTATGGTTATAATTGAATAAGGAAAGGCTAGAGAGTCTTGGTAAGAAGATAAAGGCTATAGGGTATGGTCCTTTTGAGGTATTGGAAAAGGTGGGAGATAATTCCTATAGATTCATTCTACCCCGATACATGTGAATTTAATTAGTAGTGAATGTGGAGAATCTCAAACTCTATGAACCTTCTATGTTAGACCAAGAGGAGTAGGTCCTACCTTCCATAGAGGACTTAACACCATATGCTTAGGCAGAGTTGGAAGAGGACACATTTTTATAGAAGTGATCTAGATCTACAAGAAAGAGGCAACATGGACTTTGGAAGATTGGGTTGAAAGGACAACTTCTAGAAAAACCAAAGGAGTACTTGAGGGAGAAGGTAGAGGAAAAAATTTCTCACCTCATTCAGTAAAGATTTTGGGGACCAAAATCCTCCCTAAATGGGGAGGTATGATCTATTAGAAAAGAGGATTGTAAAGAAATAAAATAAAATATATGCGGAAATAAAATGCATAATATACACAATACAATAGAGACACAAATATATGTGGTTCACCTAGTATGGGCTACGCCCACAGATACATTGACAGTCCTTTATTTTATTATCTAGAAAAATGAAGGGATATAACCTACAACACATCCATTGTAATTTCGTCTTCACTCTCTCACAATGTCCTCTCTTATTCATAATACAATTTCACAAAAATATATTACCCTACTGCAATACATTTCCCTCATACATAAAAGAGGGTTTCCTTCTAGGGAAGAAAACCCTAACATAACTTCTATTGTCAGATATGCAACCTAATGATGAATGGTTCAGATTGACTACGAAATTACAATATTTTACAAGGAAATTTTCCTAAAAAATTATCTTCATGGATACTCCCCCAAACCCTCTCCAAGCCCCTTGTCGATAGATGTGGCGGGGAAAGCCCCCCCCAACCCCCTATGGAACTAGGATCCAAACAAGGATGAAACAAGACCTTTGAATCAAGAATATAATCAAGATCCACAACCAACATGATCTAGATTGGATCTTTATACTATCTTCATCTATCTCTATGATTTTAGAGTAGAAAAAATTGGAGGAATCAACTTGCTAGGTCATTTTAGTGGCAAGTCGCAATTTGGAAAATTAGGGTTTGGAACCTTTCAAAGCCATTTTGAGGAATTAAAAAAAACAAATTGAGGGTTCTAGTTTTTAAACTTGTGCACACACCCTTGATAGTGTTCTACACTCTTATATCCTTCCAACAATGAATACCATGCGTCAATTAGAGTCTGTATGAAAAAGTTATGCCTCCTGCAAGTTGACTTATAGTGTTGACCACCATGTTATGAGATGATGCCATATCAACCCCCATTACTCATGCATATGGATGTATCCACATGAGAAATTTCAAGAATATTATAGAAGGTTCAAAATCTTACTACAATTGAGAGTTGAGGAAGTAAAACACCTATCCCTAGATGGATATCGGGTTATGTTAAATATTGAGCCACTAGGAGGATAAGGGGTTCCATTCTATACTATTGTATTTTGTTCCATAACTGATAAAATCAACTGGGAGTGGGAAATTAGAGAGAATAATAGAGGAGTTTAATGTTGTGTAGTATCCTAACAGGGCATAGGTATCAGGTAACTCCATAGAGAGTGCCTTCTCATTCATAGTTGCATTATTTCCATACCATAGAAAAGAGAGTAGAGAACCTCACCTTCTAGTTGTGTTTTCTCTTGTAAGGGTTTCCCAGAGAAAACATTTGTGTCATTTTGTGGATGGAATCTGATTGTATTTCACTGTTCTCTATTTTCTCTATTTTATCTATTCCATGCATAAGTAGAAAATCAGTAACTAAATATTCTTGAATCTAAAGGAATTTAATGTTCATAGAGTAGATTTCAGATTTATTTGTTATATTTGTTGTGACAAACTATTCCAGTGGAATATCCATGGAAATTTACAATTCACCTTAATAAGCTTGTGGATATCCATGATATTAATGCAATATGGATACATGACACAATGGATGAAGGGGAAATAATATCAAGAGACTTGGCTAAAATTTTAGGGGGTTAGGTTGTCATATTTGTTGTCTTAGTAGGTAGATTAGGGGGATCATTACTAGGTGGAGGAAAATATTATTAAGGATTTCTAACTCTATTTTTCTTGATTTTTATATCAGTGTAGACATCTTCTATGAGTAAGGGGAATTGTTCATAGTTCTCATTGTATGTGGTCCTTATGAATATAGGGTGAATTTTTAGGAAGGCCTATGTGTATACAAAGTGATGAAGAAAGGGAACACGATTCTAGGAGGGGATTTAAATTTCACCAAAGGAAAAGGATATATTTAGGGAAATGAAACACATCAAGACAATTTTTCTAATTTCTTTAAAATAAAAATGGATGATCTAGGGTTGTTTGAAATAGATTCTATGAAACTTACTCCAACTTGGAGGAATATGAGGGAAGGGGAGGAATGATGAGCATAGAGGTTGGAAAAAATTCTTATACCAAATTGTATATATTTAGGTTGGACAAGGGTAAGGAAATGGGTTCGAATAGGAGGGGACTATTATCATCTACCAATTTTTATTGAATTGGAAAAGGGGAAAAAGTCGCAAGTCCCTTTAATTTCAATCTAGCATGGATAAAGAAGAAGAATATATCAATCTAGTCAAATATATTAAAAGAGAATATGCTAGACTAAAAGAGAACATGGGTCCTTGTCTCATAGGTTTCAAGACATTTCTTAGCTAGGGGTGGAATTTTTTGAGGTATATATGAAGAAAAAGAGATGGTATGTAGTAAAAATTCAAATATATAAGAGATAGTCCACCATAAAAAATTAGAAATAAACCATTTAAAATCCAAGATACCAAAATATTCACCATGAACAACACAAGAATATAGAGAGAAGAACCCTTAAGGTAGAGAAACACTGTCAAAAGCTCCTTATGGAAGTAATTACTCCACAAGCCATGCTTACTACATGACAATAAAATCCAATACAATGATACTCATGTGTATTCATAGGGGTCTTATGCCAACTACCCCTTATTACTATATTCTTTCATTTTAATTACATAGTGGGACTATTCCATTATTATGGCCACATTGCAATCATTATCCCCTAGGGTTTCTCTCTAGGTAACCCATATTATCCTCCCAAGGTACATTACAATGCCTCCATTGTAAAGGTGGTAAATATAACTTATTTTTTCCAAAGCTTTGTTGAGGAGGATAAATGGCTTGTTGATCATACTCTTGTGGCACTTGGGATCACCAATATCACTGAGAATAGATTTCCAACAATCAATTTTAGATAGACTAAATAGATAGATATTTAAAAATTATTTCTAGGGTGTATTCCCTTATGAATATATTTTACAATCCAACTTGAATCATCTCATTTTGATAGTGTACGAGAAACTTGTGCCCTAATTCCTATCTCCCTATCCTAAAATTTCATTGATACGACTCTATTTCCTAGGCTATTCTTTGGTATACTTGACCCATCAATTATTTATTTTTTCAATAAATGTTTCTACTGGAGACACCTACATGAATCTACTTTCATCTCCAAGTGGAAACAAGTACATCCATAATCAAACGAAAACTTTATACCAAAAACTGTGATTGTTGGTCTAGGATGGAAATTGAAAACAACAATACCCTACAACCTGTTTCTCATCATGTTTGACATATTATTTAAAATCCATTTACATATATCTATTAATACACTTTAATATTCCTTTGGAATCACTCTAATTGGAAATCAAATGAATAAGTTACCATTTAAACACTAATGAGTAGTCTAGGTTGGCCACCCCTTCTCACCGAGTAATAATGAAATTTTTAATGAATCCTTTAAGAGATCTATTTTATCTACATTATTTTCACTCGTTTTGATGTTTTATTGGAGAAATAAATTCCTCACATCTCTTTTCCTCCATAATCTCACCTTGTGTTGCAGGAAAAATGCTAGTTTTTCTTAAGGTCAAAGAAGGATCATTGAGGTCAATCCATGAACTAGTCATTTTTGAAGGAAAACTTTCATGAAATAGGCATATCACCAAGACATGAAAACGATTGTGATATCATGTAATGTTGATTCCTTGGATGAACCATGCCCAAAGACCAAATTTCTAGGAACTTTCTACAAAATTGTTCAAGCTAGTGACCTACTAATGTAGGAGCATCACCTTCAAAGTCAAAACACAAGCGTCGAGGAAAAGGAATGACATCTCACAATGACAGAGTTCACATTAGAAATGAACTTAGAATTAAATCGAGTTGTTGAGATATTTTTGAAAGAAGCATTTTAAATATATCATGTTTGTAAAGTCATGAAGGACTGTAAGGGCTTGCAGATATAGAGTGTTGACTCTTATATGGAAATAATTGTTAGTTATTGTAATAGGTAAGAGTAGGTAACCACTAAGATTTTGAAAGGATAGGTTGCAGATAGGACGAGAGATCATGTGAAGTCGGTCCTTATATAGTTTATTGTTTCATTGTAAAAGTAGATAATGAGAGATTTATGATCAAGAGATAGAGATCAGTAGAACATAGTAGAGTAGAAGAAAGACTATGCAATTTGTTTTCATGAATGGATAGAACAGGCAGAATTGTCCCAAATCCTTGGACTGTGTTCATTTGATGTATGAATGGATGAATGTTATATTTTGTATGTGTGGTTATTTTTCATTTTCATTCATGTATAATTTTTCTAGAGATTGATTGTATGAGTTAGTGATGAAACTGGATGAGTTTCAATTGTTTCTCTTTTGACACTCGTATGCAAGGTGTGCATCTCGAATGCAAGTAGTGCATTGACTGAGTCTCAGATTGAATCAGAAGAGTTAAGAGAGAGAACAAAGAATCTTAGACTAGCTGCAAGGAGTGTACAACACCAAGAAATGACTAAGCATCGAAGAACCATAACAGAGGAATGATGGGTGGGAGAGAAGAATTTATTTTCAAGAAATCCTTCAGTCTGAGTTATTGAAATCCAAAGAACAGAAGGTGTGCGTGGGAGATCAAAATCCTTTAAGGATCAAGCTCAGGAGAGATATGTAAATTCTAACCTTGTACAATCTCTACTGTAAACAGATATTCAGAAAAGAATAGAAAAGATAAAATGACAAATGCAAACATTACAAAGAGATTTTTCCCCTAGAAACCCAAACCGGGAAAACCAACATATATTATATTCATACATTGTGTTACATTGTTTACAATACAATATACATATAGGAGCCAACGGTGTCTAAAACCCTAACCCAATGAACTGGATTAGTCCAAAACCCTAATTCCTTAACCAGAAATAGAAAACCATCGGCAAAAACCATGTGCCGAAAGAACCACCTAAATACATGACACGTTTCCCAAGGTACGTGTCACATTTCCTGAGGCAGAAAAAAAATTCCTGGGGCACTACCCCTGGACCCCCGCACGAGGGGATCTACCCCCCTACACCCCCCCTCTAACCCCCCCGCTCCTCTGTTGCATACACTCAGAGACTACTACTCGTGCAAAGAATATAACACGTACCCAAAATTCTCCCACTTCTTGTTTTCTTTGCACACAGGGGGTTACAGGGTTACATAGTCAAAAATCCAGGGAAACAATGCCCATGGATCCTCTACACCAAGAGAACTTCTCAATGCTCATAGATTTTGTTAATGAGTCTGCAAAATTATTCAAAGTGTCCACCTTCATTAGTGATACTTTCTTTTCTTGAATCATGTCTCTCACAAAGTGATATTGAACATCAATGTGCTTTGTCTTTGAATGATAAGCAAGGATTTTTGCCAGAAAAAATGCACTCTGACTGTCACACTCTATCCTTACAGCTTGTTGTACCAACCCAATACCTAAACACAATCTTTGTAACCATACTGCTTCCTTACTTGCATGAGTGGCTTCCATGTATTCAAATTCTGTAGTTGAAAGTGCCACTACAGCCTGTCTTTTGCTCATCCAACTTATTGCTCCTCCAAACAGGTTAAACATATACCCGCTTATAGATCTCCTACGATCCAAATCTACAGCCAAGTTTTCATCCACAAATCCATGTATATCGACCACTCTGTCCAATCTCGGTCTTCCTTCGTAGCACAATCCATAGCTAGTAGTGCCATGCAAATACCTGAAAACCCTTTTTACTGTTGTCCAATGCTCCTTCCCTGGTTTTGACATATACCTGCTCAAAACT
>JZKD02S2230545.1:943845-984280 GCA_000966675.3 Picea glauca
AACTTGACCCTTCCTCTTCCTATGATTCTGGTTGTTGAATCATTACCTAAGAAAACATTACCTCCATCATACTTTTCATATTCGTAGAACCACTCCCTGTGGGGAATCATATGAAAATATGCACCCGAGTCAATCAACCATGCCTCATGATCTACATGTGTTCTTGAAAAGGCCAAGTACACATCCCCTCCTTCTTCCTTGGAGGTCTTTTCTTATATAGAAGAAGATTCTTCAGATCCCTTCTTTTTCTCAACTTTGGATCTACACTGCTTCTTGTAGTGCCCTTCTTTTCCACACCTCCAACATACCCTTACAAACTTTCTATGAGATTTAGATCTACCCTTAGACTTAGATCTCCCACTTGAGAAATTAGATCTATTTCTTTCCTAGGAACGTCCTCTTGCAAATAATGCGTCTGTGCTATGTCCTTCCATATTCTTTCATCTTATCTCCTCCGACAACAAGGATGAGACCACTTCTTCAAACTTCAAAGAAGTTGTATTACTACCTATGGCCACAACCAGACTATCTCATGAGTCTGGTAAAGAAAACAACAAACTGATACATTTATCTTCATCTGAAATTTTAATATCAACAGATACTAACTGACTTACCACGGTATTGAAGGCGTTCAAATGCTCTGCCACCGAGTCTCCATATCTCATCCTCAAGTTATACAACTTCTTTCTCAAGAATAGTTTATTTTCTAGGGACTTAGACTGATACAACTTCCCCAATTTTTCCCATAAATCCTTGGCTATAGCTTCCTCTGACACATTCAGTAATACTAAATCGGAGAGACACAGTCGAATTGTGCTCTTTTCCTTCTGATCCATCTTTTTCCAGTCATCTGCAAAAGTTCACGTAGGTGCAATACCTAGATCTACCACGATCCACTGATCTCTGTCCACCAAAAGATCTTCCATATTGAGCTTCCACAACTCAAATATTTTCCCATTAAACTTCTCGATCTCCATCTTCGAATTGCTTGCCATTTCTATTCACCTGAAAAACAATACCGCAGATCTCCCACTGTAACAAGGCTTATCATAGTCCTGAGCCAAACCCTTGACAACAAAGGCGTCCCCCTAAAGCCAATAAAGCTCTGATACCAAATGTAAATTCTAACCTTGTACAATGTCAACTGTAAATACATATTCATAAAAGAATAGAAAAGATACAATGGAAAATGCAAACATTACACATATATCTTTCCCCTGGAAACCCAAACCAGGAAAACCAACATATATTATATTCATACATTGTGTTACATTGTTTACAATACAATATACATATAGGAGCCAGAAGCATCCAAAACCCTAACCCAATGACCTGGATTAGTCCAAAACCCTAATTCCTTAACATGAAATAGAAAATCATTGACAAAAACCATGTGCCAAAAAAACCACCTAAATACATGACACGTTTCTCGAGGTAGGTGCCACGTTTCCCGAGGAAGACACTACTACTCATGCAAAGAATATAACACATGCCCAACAAGATATAATTTTCACAAGTGTTGATGAGATCCAAGAGTTGGACTCATAGGAGGAGCAAAGGTTCAAAACCTTTGAACACTTAGAAAATCTTCTAAGTTAGAGAGATCAAAATCTCAAGAGAGAGGAGCGACAGTGGCTACTAGATCATAGCGCAACGAATCAACAACTGTCTTATCAAGGTAAGGTGCACGAGCCTTAACACTTCACACACAGAGGAGAGAGAAAACTCACCAAGGTTGAGAACTGATATTTTTGAAGCCCGAAGAGCCGGAAATCCGAAGTAGAACCTCAACTGTTCGATCAACCAGAGTAGATATGAGCCCTTAGATCACCCAAAGTAAATCCTGAGCATTGGATTGCCAAAGTGAATATGAGTTTTCAGATCAACGGCTTCAAAATATTCATTTGAAAGTTTCTCAGTTGAGATTTGAGATCCACGAAGTCCAAAGAGTCGGAGGTCCAAAGTGAACCTCAAGCATCCGATCAGCCAAAGAGGATCTGAGCCATTAGATCACCCGAAGCAAAGCTCAAGTTTCAGATCGCCAAGGAGAATATGATCCATCAAATCCTGTGAATTCGGGAGAAGGCAAGGTTTGAGAATCAATATTTCCGAAGTCCAAAGTTCCAAAAATCCAAAGTGAGCCTCAACCTTTGGATCACCTGAAGTGAATCTAAGCTGTTAGAGTTCAGAAGGGAGACATGGCATGGATATGAGAGCTTCGAGTAAATACTCAAAGTGATTTGTGGTCGTCAGATCAAGGGAGATGTGTCATAGATCTTCGAGCTCTAGGCGAAGACCAGAAGTGATTCATAGTCGTTGGATTGAAAGGGAGATATGTCATAAATCTAGACACTTCGGGTAAAGACCCGAAGTAATTCATGATCGTCAGATCAAGGGGTGAAGTTAGATATTTTAAAAACCTGAGGTCTGAAACCCGAATGAGGTCTTGACAATCAATCAAGAAGAGGGTCGTAGGACCATTGATATGAGTTGAAAGGTCAAACATCTGAAGTGGGAGAAGAACTGTTGATCGAGGAAGACAGGTGTATGAAGATCGTCAGCTCTGGGAGATTGGAGTATGGAAGAAAGTTGGGTTTCAGATTTCAAAACCTCGAAGTCCAGAATCATGAAGAAATCGCAGTCGTTGAATATAGGAGGAGTAGATCTGGTCCATGGATTTGGAAGGCACATATCTAAACCGTCAGTTCAGATAGTATCATCAAGATCATGAGATCGACGATCCCATAACAATTCGGGGACAAACGTTGCACGTGTTTTAAAATGTTGAGGGAATTCACGGTCACGTGGTCATCACCCAAGGTTACATCGAGAGGGGGCTTACCTGAAAAGGATCTAATGTCTGACACTCTAATATTTCACAGGAGAGAGAAAGGGAAGGTTGCGGGTACCATTAAACCCACACCAACAAGCCGAAAAGGCCCGTGTTTAGTCGCAGAACAAGACCATCAAGGTTTGAGAGAGTCATTCGACTCAGGAATCAAAGATCCTTTACCTCTAGGTTGTGTAGCCCTACGGGGTAGTAGGGAGGCTACATCAGGTGCTATCAGAGCTGATATTGAATTTGTTTGCAAACAACAGACAAAAAGAGAAAGGAGGTAAGTTGGTATCAATTGTGGTATCAAGAATTTTGTTTTATGTTTCTAGGTGATGCAGTGGAATCATGCCACCAAGAAGGCATAGAGAAAATGCATAAATGGAAGAAGAAATGAGGCAACTCTAAATGGGATTGGATGTCATGGAAACAACACAGAGGAGATCACCAGACGCTGGAGATATTAGTGAAGATGAGAGCGAAGAACAAGAGGAAGAATAAAATGTAGCAGAGGATGCTTCACAAGATTGCTTGATAAAAGTTATTTCAAAGATAGCAGCCAGAGAAAGAATAGAGGTACCAATGTATGAAGGAAAATTAGAAGTTGAAGAATTTTTATATTGGGTACGTGCTATGTACAAATACTTAGATTATGAATATATCGAAGAAGACAAAATGGTGAAGCATGCAGTGACGAGACTGAAAGGTCATGCAACACTATGGTGGGATGATCTGTAAGCCGAATGCAAGAGCAATGGTTAGCAAAAATTAAGAACTAGGATAGGATGGTAGCCAAGCTGAAGGAAAAATTTATCCCAAAGGATTATCAAATAAATATGTTCAATAGATTGCAGAACCCAATATAGAAGGGCTTATCAGTGAAGGATTACAGTAAGTAATTTTACGGATTGAACATCAGGGTTGGATAGAAGGAAAATGAGGATGAAAAGACAACCAGTTATATCAATGGGATGAGATATGAAATCCAAGAGGAGATTAGTATGATGTCTGTTAGTACATTCAAGGATGCTTATCAAGCAACCTTGAAAGCTGAAGGGAAATTGGCCAGGAAGCAAAGCCAATGACGTAGAGGAGGAAATTCAAGTAGAGGTAAGGGAACCACCATCGAGAAGTTCCAGAAGCCCAAGTATGAAGCTAACAAACAACATAGTCACCATGAGAAGGATGGAATTTCTAAAGAAGGACAACATGGAGGAAGAAGCTCTTTTTCTAGAGGAAGAGCCAGAGGAGGCATAGTTAAATGTTATACCTGTGGAAAGAAAGCACACAAGTCTTGGGACTGTCCTGAGAGAAAGAATGAAGGAGGAGGTGAAGCAAACGTTGCTGAAGCACATAAACATGTGGAAGTAGAAGCATCAGAAGGAGGAAGGAACCTCATGATGAGGAAAATTCTTCTTAAACCAGACAAGGAACCAGAGGAACCAGTTCAGTGAACAAGTCTATTTAGAACTGCTTTCAAGTCGAAAGGCACAGTTTGCAAGGTAATCATAGACAGTGGGTGCACTGACAATCTAGTATCCACAGAGATGGTAGAGAAACATGAGCTGAAAAAAAATGCACATCCAAACCCATACAAGGTGTCATGGTTGCAGAAAGGACATCAAGTAATGGTAAGTCCACAATGCCAAGTTGAATTTAAAATAGGAGGTTATAGGGATGAAATATTGTGTGATGTAATTCCTATGAATGTTTGTCATATTTTATTGGGGAGACCATGGTAGTTTGATAGAAAAGTTATTCATGATGGAAGAAAGAATGCTTATACCTTGGAAAAGAATGGTAGGACACATATGTTGTTACCCATATAAGACAAAGAGAAAAAGAGAGAATCTAGTTCAAGTATACTTCTCATGAGTGGTAAGGAACTCTTGAATGAAGTCAAGAAGGAGAAATAAATGTAGTTTGTTGTAGTGAGGAAGCCTAGAGTTATCCTTACAAATAATTCTATAGAATATTTTCCTGAAGAAAACCAGGAACTGTTAGAAAACTTTGTTGACATAGTAGTGAATGATTTACCTCACTCATTGCCACCCATCGGGAGTATAAGCCATCATATTGACCTTATTCAAGGAGCTAGTTTACCAAACAAAACAGCTTATAGGTTGACACCTAGAGAGAATGAGGAAGTCAAAAATCAAGTCCAAGAGTTGAGTTGTTGGATAAAGGTTTAGCCAAGGAAATCCTAAGCCCATGCGCAGTACCAACTGTGTCAATTACAAATAAGGATGGAGGATGGAGAATGAGTACAGATTCTAGAGCCATCGACAAGATAACCATTAGGTACAGATTCCCTTTACCGAGGATGGATGATTTGATGGATTGTTTGAGTGGAGCAAGCTATTTTTCCAAGATAGAATTGAAGAGTGGATATCATCAAATAAGAATTAGAGATGGAGATGAATGGAAAACAACATTCAAGAAAAATGAAGGAGTGTTTGAATGGTTGGTGTTATAGGATAAATTGGTATATGCGGACACTAACATATCTCCCTAGATCCACCTACATCTAGAACAAAACATGACAAGACATGACTCTTTCTCTAAGTTGCAATCATTGAATCTACTATTAGGAAGGAATGAGTGACATAACTTTATATCACTTCCTTAGGTCTCTGTTGTTCCTACTTCGCTCTAGTGCTCTTGTGAGATCAGGTCTAAGAAAACACAAACCAACCAAAGTGAAGACGACAAAGTATATTCATTGTCAACCTATGCATATGATCAAGGAGTTATGCAATAAAATAAGAGTGATTTTATGGGAAAGGGACATGTCACTGTATTATATTAAATGAAAGTAGAAGATACAAACAAACTTCCTTGATGTCGCAAGATTCCTTTTAGTGGTCCTTGGTTCTAGCACACACACTTTCTCTACACTTGCATGAAGAAGATCTAGTATGACTCGATAAACAAATAGAGCCTTTAAGATTCAATTCAAATAGGGTTCCTCACGCAATTCTTTCATCAATTCTCTATTCAACCTTTCTTAAACTCTTCCTTGAGAAACCCTTCATTATATAAGCGAAGGAGAGATGGTTAAAGGGATGAGGATGATCCCACTAAATCTGAGAAGTCAATAGGATGCCAACAATGTGAATGCCAGCTCATTTTCTAGAAGATCCTCTTCTAGAACTTTCGTAACTTCCTCTTCCTTTTATTCTTTAAAAGAGGTTCGCACCCTACCTATAGAGCAGACTGCAAACACCTTGCAGGTTAGGTATAGGGTTGCCTGCGAGAATCAATATTCTCTCACCCTACAACATAGTCATCCTGTGAACTCATCTTAAAAATATGTTATATGGAAGAAGACAACAGTCACTTTTCTCAGGCAAAAGGTCCTTATGAGAGCCTAAACACATCACTATAGAGACACCACCAGAGTGACCAAAATAATGTGTAACATAATGCCCCCCAAAGTATGAGGCTGGAACTCGTGACAGCCAAAATACTTTGTAAAATGCGTGTGTGTGTCAAAAACAAGGATCGCACCTAACTGGAAACCTACAAACAATCAAGCATCAATAGAATATAATACTAGTTCTGAGATAGGCATTCCCATGCTCAGACCACAAATGAATGAAATCATAAAAGTAAGTCATGGACACCAATTATACACCGTGAATCCATGTCATCAAAATACTACATAGCCACCAGGAATACACTGTGGATCTATGTGCTAGAAGACTCAGATGAAGACATAGCCATGTGACATACAAAGTGGATCTATGTGTCAATACAAATCATAAATACTCTTTCGAAACCTAGACCAAAAAGATGAGGCTCAGGGTCTTCAATCCCATCATCTGAAAATACAAATCTAGCGATGTGATTACATGTTTCGAAGTTAAACATGGTAGAAGCCACTTGATTACTGGTCATTGATAAAAACCGTCAACAAGTGTGAAGGAAATCACCATTGATTTCAATCAATCCCAAGGTACCTAAGTACAATCCGAATGAATGTGAATAAATGATTTGAAGTCAAACACTTGGCGGAATCTCTCGATCAGAGATCAATGATATGAATCCACTGTCAAAAGCAAAGAGACCTGCCATTAAGTCATGCAGGTTCTAAGGTACTAAATTATTTCTAAGTCTTGTTCCTAGATAAAGAGTTGTAGTCGACGAAAAAATACTCATCACAGGAGGGCCTTGATGTATCCCCCATCAATGACACGAAATAAGTAACAGATTTTGAGGATAAGTCAAAGTACGAATATGATTTAAAACAGACACAAGGAAGGTTGACATGGTAAGAATAGACAACTGTAGATGGTCGACTCAATAGAAGTCTCGTTTGGACTTCTCTTGAACAGATGAACGACACAATAATGGTCTTGGCAGCATTGACTCAAAGATGACCCAAGATATGACCTTTTAGTAATTCAGACGAGAGACAAATGGATTTCCCAACCCGGATTCAAATGATGAACATAAGGTATCATGTTCAAGAGTGACGCTTACTACCACCAATACAAATACCGAAACATATCCCTTTCCCAAAATTTCCCCCACGATTTCTGGTGAGTACCTCTTTATTTTTACACAAGATTGAGGAGGATAACATATGCTTGTTGATGTAAGCTCATCCTTTAGATGAGTCCCTCGGAGTACATTGAACGAACCCTAGGAAGGAGTGGTTCGGCCCCGTAAGGGCCTTTCTATGTTTGTTTAAGGAGTCCAAAGATAGAAAACTCAAGCGTTTTCATGTTTTAAGAGTCTGAAAAACACTTAAAAGAGAACTCTCTCAGTTACTTTTTCGTAAATTAGTCCCGAAAAAGTGATAAACTATCGCTCATCGAATGCTTTCTTCAAATAATTTTACGAGCATGGAAAGAACAAGATCGCTCGACAATCTTTTTGTTTTTATGGAGCGTGAAAAGAACTTAGAGGATACTCCCTTATTTTTGTTGTTTTCATGTTACCATGACAAGTACGAAAAGATGAAAAAAGTATACTCGGTTATGTTCTCATGTATTTTTTAGCGTGAGAACGAACAAAGACTGAGCTCCGGGTTTTTCCTAAAAAACCCTAAAAATATATTCATACATGTGATGAAAAAATGAAAACATACTCGCACACTGTCATTCAGGCTTCGAGGTCACCTACCTGCGAAAAAACCATACTCACAAGGCTATTAGGGTATTAGGTTTTTAAACAAAATAATAAAAATAATATACAAAAAAATCAATAAGAAATAGTAAAAAAGTGAATAAATATGGGTGAAAAGCCCTTTTTACCATTTCATTGTTACTTTGCCAAAAACGTGTCCAACACACCTCTTTTTCTCCAAATTTCTTTGCTCGACTGTGGGAGGTATAGGCACTCATTCAGCAAACGGTTTTGGCCAATGAGGTAATCTCTTGATTCTTCAACTTTTTCATGGATTAAAATCGATTTTTATTGATAATTTTAAGTGTTTGAGTCCATTTTAGGGTCCGTGAATGTGCTCAGGCATTCTCGTAGGCGAGCTTCAAAGCACCTGCGAGAATATCGCACTGTGTGGAAGCTTCACCTGCGAGGGCCGAAAAATGGATTTTTGTGCAAGTTTTTACTCAATAATAATTTATTCAAGAGGTTAAAAAGAGTTTCTAACTTCCTTCTCATGGCTCCATTGCAGGTATTGATCATCACGATGTTGGAATGGAGGGAAAAGGAACACGAGGAGGATGATTCCATTGCTGAAAATGATTTGCGTACAGTTGTTTCTCTCCGAGAATGTGGGGTCTTAAAAATTTTCAGGATCTCGAGCATGATAGCCCAACTCAGGTTGTTAGAGTACTTGGTCCACATGTGGGATGTGGACCAACAATTATTTCATGTAGGGGTCCACACGCTAATTCTAGATATCGAGGATATCTATTTTTTGATGGGTTTGTCACAACATGGATCCCATGCGACTCTGACTAGAGGTAGGGGTGGCAGACATCCTATGAGTGAGTATGTTCTCCGACACTGTGTTCTTGAGGTGGAGAGAAGCAAGGGTAAAGTTTCCATTTGGGGGGTCCAATACTTGACCCTACAGACTATCTTCTTTACCATTGCATGCATGGCTGGGAGTACTGCTCCGCACATGGATCTCCAGAGCTATTTCCAATATGCAATAGAGTGCACAGAGCCTCGGTTTTTCAACTGGTCAGATGCGGTTCTCCATGGTATGAAGAGGAAACTGAAAAAGTGCAGAAGGGGTGACTTGAAGCAGTTCGGGTACGAGTCACTTTTAGTGTATTTCTTCCTTGAGAGGGTCCCACTACTGCGACTACAGGTATATTGGGGATTACCAGCCCCACAGGATCCGAGGATGTTGAGGTGGTGTAACCTCATGGCTTGACACGTAGCAGGGCCTATAATCAAATATAAAGATTCATTTTTTGACTGGTTGAGGCCCTAGATGTTGATGATCGATGACTATGCATATGCTGGTTTGGATTTTCGAGGAGATCCGGATTTGGTCCTGCTTGAGGATGCTCAGTGGGGTGACTTAGGTGAGAAGTACACAATTTTTTTTTTAATGTTTTTGTGAATTTTATCATATAAAATGTTTTTATATTTCCAGTCCAAGGACTAATCAAAACTTTCTTTTGATGACATAGATGTGGGGACATATCGACCTCCAGGAACGTCTCCCATTCAGAGACAAGGAGGAGTGGCTTCAGTGACAAGATGAGATGCTGAGGACTATGAGGCAGTTGAACATAACTTAAAGGGACTGACTGTGGATGTCCTGGACATCACTATTGTTGAGATCCCAAGGCGTTATCAACACCATACTGTGGGTGTGTCTAAGTATATTAGTAGACTACTCCATAGGGTATCTCGAGCAGTTGTATATTACTATGAGCATCATCCGTAATGCTATTTTGTAGAAGCCATGGGCTTCATATATTTTGATATTTTGGTCCTGGGCAGAAACGTTTTGTAAAACTTTTGATCGTTCTATATGTATATGCGGCTTCTACAGAATTATTTTGTTTTGTATAATACATGAGATATGTGATTGGTTTATAAATGTCCCAAATGTCTTTCTAACACATAATTAGCTAAAGAATCAGTCAATGTATTTAGACCTCTAGGAATGTGTTGATATTCTATGTAAACGAAATAACGTTCCAAGAGACAAATTTGTAAACATACCTGTAATAAAGTAGGACTTCAGATAGCATAGACATTACTTAACTGTAGCACTACTAGCTGCGAATCGAGTCGTATAACCAAGTGGTTGATACCAAGCGAAATAGCATTAGTCAACAATTCAATGACGACACTATATTCTACGATATTATTGGTCGCACAACTGAGGCAAACACCTCGTAGACTGATAAGTTCATTTGTAGGTGTAAATTTCCCATGCAGTACTACAACTAGCGCCATCGGCAAAGCCAATGTGGGGTAGCAAAGAATCCAACATCTGGAAACCAAGCACAACACAAGGTAAGCGGTTGAGGGTAGAGACCAAATAACGAAAAAACACACTAAAGTGACATACAAGAGTATGATACAATAAAATACAAGAACTCATGCACAGATGACCTAAGCATAGTACTTCTTTAAGTAAAACCCATTTATGGGTTCACTCAAGGGGACACCATCATAGTCCATTGACTCGTAGGCTCCTTTCTCCAACACACGTCTGACGATATAAGGACCTCTACACATAGCCTCAAATTTTTTGGCACCTAACAAATCCCGATTTTGTTCATTAAGGACGACTAGATCTCCTTCAGAGAACATGCGTGGTTTGGCATGTTTGTCACATTGAGCTTTGACATGATTCTTTTGGGTTTCTATAATTAGGGTGGCATCACGACGGGTTTCGTCTAGTTTCATAAGATACAACAAGCATTCTTCTTCAGCAGAAGTGTTTGGGAGACGTTCAACGGAGAGCTTTAGAGATGTTTTCTCACATTCAATCAACAAGATGGCTTCTATACCATAAACTAACTGGAAAGGTGAAAACCTGGTAGCAGACTTGACAGATGTCTGGTAAGCCCACAATGTCGAAAACAACATTGTGTGCCAACTAGTTTTGTGAATCCCTATGATTCGTCAAAGCATGGTAATTAGGACTTTGTTTATTGCTTCAACTTGGCCATTGGCCTATGGGTAATAGGGTGTTGAGTTTTCATGGCGAAGACCCAACTTTTCTATGAGTTCGGACATCATAAAGTTTCTAAAGTGGCTACCATGATCAGTAATGATAGCTTGGGGAACACCAAACCGAGCAATGATATGATTGAATATGAATATTTCTAAAATCTTTCCTGTATTATCGAATGTTGGCATCGCCTTGACCCATTTTTTAAAATAATCTATGGCTATAATAATGTATCCATGCCCCCCGACCGAGTGAGGGTGACATGTCATGAAATCGATACCCCATTTCGCAAAAAGTCCAATGGAGACTATAGGGTGTGATCATATTTTGTTGTTGTATGTTTGGAAAGCATGGCATTTTTGGATGGCGATAATACAATATTTGAATAAAGAGGGCCAAAAATATTCAACTCGTAGGATCTTTTGGGCAGTAGCATATCTAGACATGTGACCACCACATGCTCTAGAATGGAAGTCATTCAAGGCTATCTCGGCTTCGTCAAAGGTGAGACATCGTCAAAAGATGGAGTCAATCCCATGGCAATAAAGAGTGTCACCGAGGATAATATACTGACAGGCTTGGTAACGTATTTGACGGTGGTCAGTGCTAGACAAATCGGGATGAAAAGTTTGAGTTTGGAGATATATAATTATATCCCCATACCAAAGGTCGTCGAAACTAATCAGGAAGAGTGATTCATCGGGTAATGAATCCTCTGCTACATTTTTCGTCTCAGAACAGGGAAGGCCACAAATCAATTGGGAAAACACCAAGGATTTCTTGGACTTAGCACATTCAAAATCGAAGTCAAACTCCTGGAGTATTACAATCTATTTGGATTATTTCCCCCCTATCAATTGGTGTGTAAGAATGTGTTGCATAGGTGTTGCAGTTGGAAATCAAATTGGTCTTGCATAAAAGGATATAGTGTCAGAAACATTGGACAACTTGGACGACTGCCAAGGCTAGTTTTTCAACATATAAATACTTAGTTTCAGTAGTCGTGAGACTTCGACTCAAATAATAGATGACATGTTCGTCATGAGAATCATCCTCCTGGACGATAACCATTGCAATGGTAGAGTCTGAGGCTGGGAGATAAAGGACATAATCGCGACTGTAATTGGGTGGGAAAGTAGTGGGGTACAGGTTAAAGTTAGTTTCAAATATTTTAAAGATTTGTTAGCAGTGGTGTCCCATACAAACTCAAAACCTTTCTTAAGCAGTCGAGTAAATCCAAGGGTTAACTCAGTGTAGTTTGGGATGAAACGTCGTAGAAAGTTTTCCTTCCCTTGCAAACTCTGTAGCTGGCAGAGTGAGGAGGGAGGAGGGATATTAAGAATCACCTTGACCCTCATAGGATCGACCCTAATCCCTTGACGTGAAATAATAAATCCTAGAATTCGATCAGATTCTACACAAAAAACACATTTGTGTGGATTTAAGCATATACGGTAAAACCAAAATCAAAGGAAAATGGCTCAGAGGTGTGTTGGATGATCGACATGAAACATGGAATGAGCCGGTAAGTCATCAAGGTATGGTTGAAAAATGTGCTTTATGCCATGAAAGGCATAAGACATAGCACGTTGAAAAGTTGCACTGACATTATTTAAACCGAAGGGTAGTTTCTAGTAATCGAAAGTGACCCAAGGACAAATAAAAGTGGTCTTGTGTTGGTCTGTGGGTACGATATTGATTCGATTATATCTGGAGAAACCATCCATCAGAGAGAATATTTCACTTCCAGCACAGTCGTCGACGATCTGGTCAACGAACGGGGTAGGAAAGTTGTCTTTAGGACAAGCTTTATTAATGTCCCTATAATCAACGCACACATGGATCGTACCTTGTTTCTTGTTAACTAGAACAAGATTGGAAACCCAGTCAATTAGAGCCACAGGGTAAATAAAGTTAGCTTTAAGAAGTTTCTCAACTTCGATCTTGATGGTAGATGCTTTATGCAGGTGGACCGGGCGAATTCGTTGCGAGACGGGTTTAGCACCTGGGTATGTTTTAATCTCGTGTACAACATTGTCGAGGTAAATACCTGCCATTTCTTCATAGATCCATGCGAAGACGTCACAAAATTCTTTAAAAAGAGACTTGTAGGTGACAACTTCGTCATGGGAACACGAAGCTCCGATATGCACATTTTCGACAACACCAGGTTTAATGGATATGTCGAGGGGGATCATGGGTGAGATATTACTTAAGTTCCCTTCATAAAACATATCGTGTGTAGACTCGAAAATGATATAAATGACGACAACAGTCAACGGAGTCGAGATCCGTTGATAACTCTCAATGGCGTGTTGTTCCAGGAAGAGAATGGAACGATGATGTCTATCATCCCAAGGGGTGTCTTCCATGGACATAATAAACATAATCATCTCATCTATAGGAAAAATGATTTGGAATGGATCCAGAGATTAATCACCAAGAGAGGGGGTAGAAGGGGTTGCCAATTGAACGGCCTGATAAGTTGATTCAACCAGACTCAAAGGCATATGGTTTCCATAATGAAGATGATCACCGGGGTTGGGTACTATCCATGGGTCATAAAACACAGGGGTTTCTCGAACAGAGGTGGAAATGATGTTGATCGAGGTGACAAATGGATGTGGAATATCGGGTGGTGGAATGGGGAAAGTACCCATCAAAGAGGAATCTTTAAGAAGACCCACACCGACATTCTCATATCCAGGGGGTGTTTTTGAAATGAACGGTACATTGCTGGTGCATGCATCATAGTTAAAGAAGGCCAATTGGTCCACCGTAACTACTTTTTCTTGATGTGGGAAACGTATGACATGGAAAAGAGTGGACACAACTGCACGCATGGAATCGATCCAGCTACATCCAAGTAAAAGATTGTAATAGAGAGGAGCATCAAAGACCTCGACTTCTACGTTGATAGTTTTGCCTTCTAACGTAATAGGCAAAAAAGGGAACAAACCGTAAGGTTTAAATCCAGATCCATTAAAGGCTTTGAGCATGTTGTGTGATTTGGTTAAGGGATGAGAGTCGATGGCTCTCCAATAGGAAATAGACATGACACATGTCGAGGCACCCTCGTCAATAACCATTCTACAATTGTTCTTGTCGGAGACAATAACTTGTATTTGAAATGCGAGTTGAGGGGGTAACCTTGGAATGTGATCTTCCAAGTCAAAAATTATTAAATTTGTATCCTTAGGGTTGATTCCACCAATATATTTCAACATTTCCTTTCGTTGTGTAGGACAACTATGAAGGACTTCGAGGGCTGAAATCACGGACGATGCTTGGGCTAGATCTTCGACAATATTGTAGCTCTGGGCAGCATGCGCATGAGGATTGAAAGCATACTTTCGAACAAAACCCTTCGAGGGAGGGAAAAGAACTGTGTCTAGGATTGGTCATTCGAGGTGGAGCTATGGGAGATGGTTGGACCAACAAAGGAGGTATTTCATCAACCTTCTCTTTGGAGGAAGAATAATATTTGGCTTGAGTGGTAAGTGTGATGTCATTCTTCTTTGAATCACCGGTGCACATTAATACATAGGATGTAGTGGAGGGGGAAGGTTGGTCATGAATGACCAATTTTGCCTATTGTTGAGAAGGAAAGGGTTGTGAAAACACGGCGGGGGTATGAGGTTTCGGGGTTCCTTGAAGGAACTTAGTAACCTCGACTCGTCTTGGACAATCCTTAGTGTAGTGATCATCACCATATATAAGACAAGGGTATCGTTGTTTACTCTTATCCTTATCATCAACATGTTGTGTTTTGGTCTTCTCAGATTTCGGATTATTTTTATCCTCCTTGTTCTTACTCTTCCCTTTTTTGGATTTATTCTTTCCAGCAGGGGTAGATTGAACAGAGTTCACCTCAAAAGTCTTACCGGTGGGAGGGGTAGGAGATAAAGCATTTTGAACATTATAAGCAATGGATTTGGGGTTGGTGCTAGAGGCTTGTGCAGAGTGGGGTTGGGCATGGAAAGTTCCAATCACACTTTCAGTCGCATGAGAAGCCACAGGGGTAGTTGAAGTAGCAGTAGTAGAAGGACGAGGTGTGTCAGGGAGTAAATTGTAAAGAGTACTCGTTTGTGAGTAAACGAGGTCAATATATTGATCACGACTGATCGCCTGTTCTTCTGTGAAAACTCCACCCATGGATATGTCACGAGCAATGTCATTCACGAATGATTTCGTGAATCACTCTGCCAATAGCTGAACGGGAAGTTTGAGTTTGATGAGACATCATCTCTATCTCCACTCATGAATGTGATCAGAGATATGAGTGGCTTGGTTTGTTTGAAAGAACTCAAAATTTTGGTTCCCATTTCGTAACGGATCGGTAACTAGTAGTGGGTGAGGAAATCCATGGAGAGGGTGTTAAAGTTAGTGAAGAAGCCTCGTGGTAATTCTATATGCCACTTCATGGCGGAACCCTTGAGAGTTCGCTGAAAAAGACATAAACGAATAGATTCATCCATCAAGGAGTTGGATCAACACCAAAGGTGGAAAGTCATTACATGATTGTTCGGGTCTTCTCCTAGTTTACCATCAAATTCAGGTATGTCGGATGGTAGTTTCTCTGGTATTGCGAGCCATTGAGGAGAGTGACGGATTGGATCATTTTAAATTCTCGATAGATCAGGGAGGTCCAGGGTGGCTAAGAAGGGTAATTGTCTATTCACATGTGGGTACTGGTGATTTTGGGGAGGGAGTCTCATCGGTAGACCAGTAGGACCGTAAGTAGTTGGCATATAATGTGAAGATCTGGGTAGATTCAGTTGTTGGTGTGGAGGAAAATAATTTATAGGGTTGTATTGGTGAGGGATGTTCCCTTGAACAGGGGCGTGGGGTTGCGAATTTGAGCCCCAAATAGGATTGGACTGACCTGGATATGGTTTTCCTATACTAGGGGGTATGAAAGAGATAAATTGAGGCAGTTTCCCCCCAGTCAAATGAGGGTTGTTTTGGATAAGATGGTTCCAATACTGGGCCAAATATGGAGGTATGTTTTTTCCATAGGGTGGGGTAGGTGGGGGTTTCCCTCCAATTGGGGGTTGTGTCCCAATTGCTATTTGTCCTGCAAAAGGGGATTGGGTTTGGCCTCCTTGGTGAAATTGTCCATCAACAGGAATCTGGTAATGAGGTGTGAAACACTGGATGATGCCACTAGGGTCGGTGCCTCCAATAGGGGATGGAAGAGACCCTCTAGAAGAAGGTCGAGGAAGTGTCATAATAAAACCAGGAACGAGATGGTGCCCAGAAGGAATGGAAATTTCAGAAGTCTCGTATGGGATTTGTGTAGGAACGGGAATAGAAGCGTTCAACGCATGATATCCAAGGGGAAATGTTAGGGTGAATCTAGGCGAAAGAGGCGTGCCAATGGGAGCTTGTCTAGCCACCATATTCCTAGTGTGAGGACTCGTAGTATCTGGGACCATTGTATAATGGGTCATTTGAAGAGGGATAGTCAAGATGTGGTCGGCTGGTGGAGCGTCTGAACTAGGGAAATAATAGGCAGTAGTAAAAGGTATTGCGTCTGGATCATATGTTTCGGGCTATTTAGGGGTGACAGTGATATCAGTTCCTGCTCCTGAGCCAAAGAGATCCCATCTAAAAATGTCAGTAGTCCAAAAAGGATCTTGACCCTCAGGTCCCGTGAAAGGTCCGATCAATAATCTAGAAGACTCAATGACAATTTCTCCGGAAGAATTCACTCAAACAATACGTCTCATTGAGTCAGGAGGAATTCGGAAGTCCTCTTGAGAATTGTTAATTCAAAATCATTCTAAAGAGTTATTTCTTTCCACTTGTGGAGTGGAAATGTCTTGGACTTCACTCTGTTCAGGAGAGCCCTCCAGTGGGTTGGTAGGAAAGGTTTTATAACCTTCCAGATCTTCTAGGGGTAGTCCTTGCATTCTACGTGAATGACGTGGAGGGTCAATTTTGATCGAGCTAAAAACTTACGAAAGAAATTATATGGCCAACTTAAGTAAACAAACAACACGTGCTAGTAAAATCTAGGAATCAAAAACCAAGCAAACAAGACCTTCCAATTCCAAAGTCACTAGTTAGTGATGAAATCCAACGTCGTGACGTCGAGACAAGAAGGGGCTCGGCGAGGGTGGAAAAGTTACGTTGACGACCTTCTTAATGGACTTACACCCTGGTGCAAGCTTCAACACATAATCATGGGTATACCCTCCAAGGAGTTAGAGTGAGTCTGGCCAACGTCGATTCCAGGTACCATGGAGACTTGCCCCTCCACAGTCACCTTGTGTAAGACCCTAAGAATATAGGCTACTAAGGTTACCACAAACAACAATGATGCCTGGGGAAATAGTCGACAGTCTGATCCACACAGAAGGGAAGGGTATCTAGCCTGAAATCAACTTGAGAAGCTTACACTCATCATTGTGGGTATACCTTCAAGAGACCCCCATAATATGTGAAATCGCTACACTGAGATCAACAAAGCAGGGTGAGGAACTCTCTCAATCTCAATGTGACCTCAGGTTTGACCCTTGTGTGAGAAGGGCTTCCCAAGACAAAATGCTGCAAATGGAATTTGACACTCCCTATCACAAGATACTATTGTGTGTTTTGTACTTTGGAGAGTGTGTCTCACTGCCTATTCCAAAGTTCTAGCCTAGCTAATGTTGGTGTAAAAGAGCCCTAGAAAACGTTACTAGTTGTATTTTAAAATTGCACAGTATTATTAAAGGTTGTTGTTACTCAAGAGGGAGATGGGAATGAAAACAGTGATGTGTAAGACTTGGACCCAACAATGCATAAATAGAGATGAAAGATACAAACTTTTCATTCGATGAATTCTATCTACAACAGGGAAAAATAAGTTTTCCGGAACAATGCTAACTATGATGTACAATTCTCTTTCCCAATGTAGTACCAAACAATCATGGATAATGTAAATTCATTATTCATTTTCTTTCAATGTTTTAACGCCAATATTTTCGGAATGATTGCTTAAAATAAAAAGACTTAAAAAATATTTTTTTTGTTTTAGAAACCAAAAATAGGGATGTAACTAAGAAAAGCTAAGCAACCAATGAAAATAAAATACTCAATAAATGCCCAAATCAAATATTTTAATGTAGATAAAAATAAAAATCGACAAGAAAAAGTCTCTTCAAATGTGTATGGACAAAGAACTTTTCCAAGCAGCAAGCAACCTATGAAAATAATAATCCCAACTTTTAATCTGATCAAAGACTTATGACCAAACAAGCACTCAGATCTCAAAACCCAAGATTATACCCTCATTGGTAAAAGGACAAGAAGTAAAAAGCTGGGAAAAAATGAAGAAGAGTTTTCGATCTCTGAAAACTTATCAACCGTAAGATTTGAAGTTAAGAAATAGTCAAACACTGGAAAAAAAAGTTCTTCCCAGGTGAACAAACAAATCTGGGCATCAAAAGAAAAGAAGACCTGATCTAAAACTTTTACAAATGGGTTTGTAGCCTAGTAGTGAAGTACAATGCGAGAATGAGGCATTCTCACAGTCTAGACATTAGCAGGGTGTGAGAATGTCACACTGGAATGAACAGTGGGGTGCGAAAATGAAAGGTTCTCGCAGGCTACAAAGAGGTGCAGTGCGAGAAGTTTTGTAAATTATGAAAATTTGGAAAAAGGAAAACAAATTTGAGTGAACATCTAGGTCCAGAGAGTCTATAAGGGTCTCCTACAGACTCAGAGACTGGTTGGCAATGAAAAAGGTAGACCAAGAGAAAATGGCCAACAAAATACAACAAAAATGAGTTGTATCCCCAGTAGAGTCATCAATTTTGTTATAGGATAAATAGGTATATGCGGACACTAACGGATTTCCCTAGATCCACCTGGATCTAGAAAAAAACAGGATAGGACATCACTCTTTCTCTAAGTTGCAATCATCGAATCTACTATCAGGAAGGAATGAGTGACATACCTTTATATCGCTTCCTTAGGTATCTGTTGTTCCTACTTCGCTCCGGTGCTCTTCTGAGATCAGGTCCAGGAAAACACAAACCAACCAAAGTGGATACGACAAAGTATATTCAATGTCAACCTATGCATATGATCAAGGAGTTATGCAATAAAATAAGAGTGATTTTATGGGAAAGAGACATGCCACTGTATTATATTAAGTGAAAGTAGAAGATGCAACCAGATCGCCTTGATGTTGCAATCTTCCTTTCAATGGTCCTTTGTTCCGACACACACACTTGCTCTACACTTGCATGAAGAAGATCCAGTACAGCTCGATAGACAAATAGAGTCTTCAAGCTTCAATTCAAACAGGGTTCCTCACACAATTCTTTCATCAATTCTCTATTCAACCTTGCTTAAACTCTTCCTTGAGAAACCCTTCATTATATAAGAGAAGGAGAGATGGTTAAAGGAATGAGGATGATCCCACTAAATATGAGAATTCAGTAGGATGCCAACCATGCGAATTCCAACTCATTTTCTAGAATATCCTCTTCCTTTTAAGCTTTAAAACAGGTTTGCACCCTACCTATAGAGAAGACTGTGAACACCTCGCAGGCTAGGTATAGGGTTTCCTGCAAGAATCAATATTCTTTCACCCTACAACATAGTCATCCTACAAACTCATCTTAAAAATATGTTATATGGAAGAAGACAACAGTCACTTTTCTCAGGCAAAAGGTCTGTATGAGATCCTGAACACATCACTGTAGAGACACCACCAGAGTGACCAAAATAATGTGTAACAGTTGGTCATGTCATATGGGTTGAAAAATTCACCAAGCACATTTATGAGATTGATGAATGAAGTACTGAAAGACTTCATAGGAAAATTTGTCATAGTATGTCTGGATGACATACTAATTTTCAATAAGACAAAGAGAGAACACTTAAGACATCTGACATCAGTGATGGAGAAGTTGCAGCAAGAAAAATTGCTGATAAATATGAAGAAATGTTCTTTTATGAAGACATAACTCATATAATTGGGTTTTGTGAAATCTTCAAATGAATTGAAGATGGATTCATAAAAGGTAATAGCAATCAAATAATTTCCATCACCAAGCATCATATTTGAGGTAAGAAGTTTTCATGGGTTAGCAAGCTTTTATAGAAATTTTGTCAGAATTTTTTGTGGTATATGTGCACCCATGCTGGATACTGTGAAGAAGAAACACAAGTCTTTTAAATGGATAGAGGAAGCTGAAAAAAGTTTCAAAGTGTTGAAAAAGAATATCAACGAACAACCAATTTTGGTCTTACGAGATTTTGGAAAAACATTTCAGGTGAGATGTGATGCGAGTGGATCAACTATTGGAGCAGTCTTGAGTCAGGATAATAGGCTAACTGCTTATTTCAGTGAGAAGTTGAATGACACCAAAAAAAAGTATTCCACATACAACAAATAATTATATGAAATGATTCAAGATTTGAATAAGTGGAGACACTATCTAATTCCCAAAGAATTTTTCTTGTATAGTGATAACCAAGCTTTGAAGTTTATTACTAGGCAAGAAAAGTTGAATCAGAGACAATCTAAATGGGTAGAATTTATGAAAAATTTACTTTTGTTATTAAACACATTGTTGGAACTATTAACAAAGTTGCATATTCTTTGAGCAGGAGGAGTTTAATTGTACAAGAATTCCAAGTGGAGACCTTAGGATTTGAACACCTCAAGGAGATATATAAAGAAGATGCAAATTTTAAGGAAGCTTATGAGGCATGCAAGAATCCTTTGTTGGGAGACAGAAGCCCATGGAATGAATATTTGATCCAGGATGGATTATTGTTCAAGGGGAGACAATTGTGCATATCGAAATTCTCAATGAGAGATAACATGTTGAAAGAGAAACAAAGTGGATGTTTAGCTGGAGATTTTGGTCATGATAAGACATTTGAATAGCTGAGTAATTCATAATATTGGCCGAGCATGAGGGTAGAGGTGAATTTTTTTGTGAAAAAATGCAGAATTTGTCAGTATGCAAAAGGAAGACAACAAAACATTGGTTTGTATCATCCATTACCAATTCCAGAGAGGCCATGGGATGCAATTAGTATGGATTTTGTTTTAGGATTGCCTAGAACTCAAAAAGGGAGCAATTCCATATTTCTTGTGGTGGAAAATTTTTCAAAAATGGCACATTTCATACCATGCCATAAGACAAACGATTCTACACACATATCCAATTTGTTTTTCAAAGAAGTAGTGAGACTACATGGATTTCCTAGGAACATAGTCTCAGACAGGGACACCAAATTTGTAGGACACTTTTGGAGGAATCGATGGAAGAGGTTGGGGACAAACTTGTCATTTAGTTCAACATATCACTGTCAAACGTATAGACAAACTGAAGTAGTAAACAATAGTCTAGGAAAATTATTAAGAAGTTTAGTCATTGAGCAAGGTCGTCAATGGGATCAGATTCTGGCACAAGCAGAACTTGCACTCAACAATTCAGTGAACAGGAGCACAGAGAAAATTCAATTTGAAATTGTGTATGGTATACAGCCTAGAGATATTATAGAGTTGAGAGATCTGAATCAAGATGAGTTCAAAAGTGTTGGAATAGAATATTTTGCAACAGAAATGCAGAAACTCCATGACAGAGTCAGAAAGAAGCTACATGACAACAAGAAGAAATACAAGGACAAAGTCGATCAAAAGATGATATAAGTTCATTTCGAAGTTGGAGATTAAGTTTTAGCTCATTTCATAAAAGAAAGGTTTCCAAGGGGAACATATAACAAGTTGAACATGAAGAAGATAGGACCATGAAGGATTCTCAGAAAATTCATAGCCAATGCTTATGAAATTGAGTTGCCAGACAATGTTGGGATATCACCGATATTCAATCTTGTAGACTTGTATCCTTACAGGAGAGATGAGGTAGGAGAATCAAATGATCAGAAAGAAGTTCAATGGGAAGAACAATTTCCCAACATAGAAAAACCTCATATGGAGAAAATAATTGAACAGAGTGATGGAAAGAAGACCAGGAGGAAGACATATCCTAAATATTTAGTGAAGTGGAAAGATCATCCAATGGAAGATACAAGTTGGGTCACAGAACCTGATATGATGCAGGAGTCCATGAAAATTTTAACCAGAGAATTATGATGTAGGAGCATCTCCTTCAAAGTCAAAACACAAGCATGGAGTCAAAGGAACAACATCTCATCATAACATAGTTCACATCAGAAATTAACTTAGAATTAAATCGAGTTGTTGAGATATTTTTGAAAGCAACATTTTAAATATGTCGTGTTTGTAAAGTCATGAAGGACTATAAGAGGTTTCATATATAGAGTCTTGATTCTTATCTGGAAATAATTGTTAGTTATTGTAATAAGGCAGAGTAGGTAACCACTAAGATTTTGATAGGATAGGTTGCAAAAATGATGAAAGAGCTCATGGAGTTGATCCTTAGATAGTTTATTGTTGCATTGTAAAAGTAGATAGTAAGAGATTTATGATCAAGAGATAGAGATCAGAGAGATCAGTAGAACAAAGTAGAGTAGAAGAAAGACTATGTAATTTGTTTTCACGAATGAATAGAATAGACAGAATTGTCCCAAATCCTTGGATTGTGTTCATTTGATGTATGCATGAATGAATGTTATATTTTGTATGTGTGGTTATTTTGATTTTCGTTCATGTATGATTGTTCGAGAAATTGATTGTATGAGTTCATGAAGAAATTGGATGAGTTTCAATTGTTTCTCTTTTGACACTCGTATGTAAGGTGTGCATATTGAACACAAGTAGTGCATCAACTGAGTCTCATATTGACTCAGAAGAGTTCATAGAGAGAACAAAGGAAGATTAGACCAGGTGCAAGGAGTGCACAACGTAAAGAAATGACTAAGTGTCGAAGAACCTGAACAGAGGAACGTCGAGTGGGCAAGAAGAATTTATTTTCAAGAAATCCTTTGGTCTGAGTTATCGAAATCCCGAGAACGCAAGGTGTGCGTGGGTCAGGAGAGATAACACTTTCACAAGTGTTGAGGAGATCTAAGAGTCAGACTTGTAGGAGGAGAAAAGGTTCGAAACCTTTGAACACTTAGAAAATCTTCTAAGTTAGAAAGATCAAAATCTCAGGAGAGAGGAGAGACATTGGTCATTGGATTACAATGCAACAGATCAAAAACCGTTTGATCAGGGTAAGGTGCATGCGCCTGAGCGCTTCGCACAGAGAGGAGAGAGAAAAATCACTTGAGTTGAGAACTGAGATTTTCGAAGCCCAAAGAGCCGAAAATATGAAGTAGAATCTCAACAGTTTGATCAAACATAGTAGATACGAGCCCTCTGATCACCCAAAGTAAATATCTAGCATTGGATTGACAAATTGAATCTTAGTCGTCAAATCAGTGGCTTTAGAAGATTCATTTGAAATTTTCTCAGTTGAGATTTGAGATCCACAAAGTCCGAAGAGCCGGAGGTCCGAAGTGAACCTCAAGCATTCGATAAGTTGAAGAAGATCTAAGCCGTCAGATCATCCAAAGAAAAGTTCAAGCGTCAAATCGCCAAGGAGAATCTGAGCCGTCCGATCCTTTGAATTCAGGAGAAGGAGAGGTTTGAGAATTTAGATTTCTGAAGTCTGAAGTTTCGGAAATCTGAAGTGAGTCTCAACCATCAGATCACTTGAAGTGAATATGAATCATCAGAGTTATGAAGGGAGACATGGAATGGATCTAAGATCTTTTGGTAAACACCCAAAGTGATATTTGGCCATCAGCTCAAGGGAGATGTGGCGTACATCTCTGAGCTCCGGGTGAAGACCCAAAGTGATCCATAACCATTGGATCGAAAGGGAGAGGTGGCATAAATCTAGACACCCCGGGTAAAGACCTGAAGTAATTCATGATCATCAGATCAAGGGATGAAGTTTGAGATTTCAAAAACTCGAAGTCCAAAACCCGAAGGAGGTCTCGACCGTTGATCGATAAGAGGGTCGCAGGACTGTTGATGTAAGTTGAAAGGTCAAACATCCAAAGTGGGAGGAGAATAGTTGATAGAGCAGGACAGGTGTCTACAGATTGTCAGCTCTGGGAAATTGGAGTATGGAAGAAAGTTGGTTTTGAGATTTCAAAACTCCAAAGTCCAGAATCACAAAGAAATCACAGTCATTGAATACAGGAGGAGCAGATATGGCTCAGGGATTTGGAAGGTGCATATCTGAACCATCAGTTCAAACAGTATCATCAAGATCGTGAGATCAATGATCTTGTAGAAATTCGGGGACATAAGTTGCGTGGGTTTTAAAACATTGAGGTCGTTCGCAGAAACGTGTTCATCGCCCAAGGTTACTTTGAGAGGGGGATTACCTGAAAAGGAGATAACACCCAACACTATGAGATTTCATAGGAGAGCAAAAGGGAAGGTTCCAGGTACCATTAAACCTGCACCAACTAGATGAAAGGGCCTGTGTTTAGTCATAGAATGATAGAATCAAGGTTTCAGAGAGTCATTCGACTCAATAATCAGAAATCCTTGAATGGGAGGTCATGTATCCCTACAGAGTAGTAGGGGGGATGCATCAGGTGCTATTAGAGCTGATATTCAATTTGTTTGTAGACAACAGAAAAAAAGAGAAAGGAGGTAAGTTGGTATCAATTGTGGTATCAAGAAATTTGATTTTTGTTTGTAGGTGACGTAGTGGAATCATGCCACCAAGAAGGTGTAGAGAGAGTGAAGAAATGGAAGAATAAATGAGGCGACTCCGAATGAGATTGGATGCCATGGAAATAGCACAGAGGAGAGAACCAGACACTAGAGATATTAGTGAAGCTGAGAATGAAGAATAAGAGGCAGAAGAAAATGTAGTAGAGGGTTCTCCACAAGATCACTTGATAAAAGTTGTTTCAAAGATAGGAGCCAAAGAAAGAATAGAGGTATCAATGTATGAAGGAAATTTAGAAGTTGAAGAATTTTTAGATTGGGTACGTGCTATGGAAAAATACTTCGATTATGAAGATATAGAATAAGACAAGATGGTGAAGCATGCAGTGACGAGACTAAAAGGTCATGCAGTGCTATGGTGGGACGAACTGCAAGTTGAATGCAGGAGAAATGGTAACTATAAAATTAAGAACTGGGATATGATGGTAGCCAAGATGAAGGCCAAATTTATTTCGAAGGACTATCAAGTCAATATGTTCAGGAGATTGAAAAACCTGAGACATAAGGGCTTATCATTGAAGGAGTACACTGAGGAATTTTATAGACTGAACATGAGGGATGGACAAAAGGAAAATGAGGATGAAAAGACAACCAGATATATCAATGGGATGAGATATGAAATCCAAGAGGATATCAGCATGATGTATGTTAGTACAGTCGATAATTCTTATCAAGAAGCCTTGAAAGATGAAAAGAAATTGGCCAGGAAGAAAATTCAATGAAGTAGAGGAGGAAATTCAAGCAGAGGTAAGGGAACCAATAGAGAGAAGTTCTAGAAGCCAAAGTATGAAGCTGAAAAACAACATAGTCACCATGATAAGGGTGGAAGTTCTAAAGAAGGACAACATGGAGGAAGAAGCTCTTTTTCCAGAGGAAGAGGAGGAGGAAGAGCGAGAGGAGGCGTAGTTAAATGTTATACCTGTGGAAAGCAAGCACACAAGTCTTGGGAATGTCCCAAGAGAAATAACGAAGGAGGAGGTGAAGCACACGTTGCCAAAGCGCATAAAGATGTGGAAGTAGAAGCAACAAAAGGAGGAAGGAAACTCATGATGAGGAAAATTCTTCTTAAACCAGACAAGGAACCAGAGGAACCAGTTCAACGAACAAGTCTGTTCAGAACTTCTTTCAAGTTGAAAGGCATAGCTCGCAAGGTGATCATAGACAATGGGTGCACTGACAATCTAGTATCCACAAAGATGGTGGAGAAACAAGAGTTTAAGATAACTGCACATCCAAACCCATACAAGGTATCATGGTTGCAGAAAGGACATCAAGTAATGGTAAGTCCATAATGCCAAGTTGAATTTAAAATAGGAGGTTATAGGGATGAAATATTGTGTGATGTAATTCTGATAGATGTCTATCATATTTTATTTGGGAGGCCATTGCAGTTTGATAGAAAAGTTATTCATGATGGAAGAAAGAATACTTATACCCTAGAAAAGAATGGTAGGACACATATGTTGTTACCCATAGAAGACAAAGAGAAAAAGAGAGAAGTTAGTTCAAGCATACTTCTCATGAGTGGGAATGAACTCTTGAATGAAGTCAAGAAAGAGAAATAAATGTAGTTTGTTGTAGTGATGAAGCCTAGAGTTATCCTTACAAATACTTCTATAAAAGATTTGCCTGAAGAAATCTAGAACTATTAGAAAAATTTGTTGACATAGTAGTGAATGATTTAGATCACTCATTGCCACCCATCAGGAGTATAAGCCATCATATTGACCTTATTCTAGGAGCTAGTTTACCAAACAAAGTAGCTTATAAGTTGACACCTAGAGAGAATGAGGAAGTCAAAAATCAAGTCCAAGAGTTGAGTTGTTGGATAAAGGTTTAGCCAAGGAAAGCCTAAGCCCATGCGCAGTACCAACTGTGTTAATTCCAAATAAGGACGGAGGATGGAGAATGTGTACAGATTCCAGAGCCATCGACAAGATAACCATTAGGTACATATTCCCTTTACCGAGGATGGATGATTGGATGGATTTTTTGAGTGTAGCAAGCTATTTTTCCAAGAATGAGAGAGGGAGATGAATGGAAAACAACATTCATGACAAATGAAGGATTGTTTGAATGGTTGGTCATGCCATTTGGGTTGACAAATGCACCAAGAACATTTATGAGATTGATGAATGAAGTACTGAAAGACTTTATAGGAAAATTTGTCATAGTATATCTGGATGACATACTAATATTCAGTAATACAAAGAGAGAACACTTAAGACATCTGACATTAGTGATGGAGAAGTTGCAGTAAGAAAAATTGTTGATAAAACTGAAGAAATGTTCTTTTATGAAGACAAAACTCATATACTTGGGTTTTGTGATCTCTTCAAATGAATTGAAGATGGATCCAGAAAAGGTAAGATAAATCAAAGAATGGCCATCGCCAGGAAGCATATTTGAGGTAAGAATTTTTCATGGGTTAGCAAGCTTTTATAGAAAGTTTATCAAAAAAAATTGTGGTATATATGCACCCATGCTGGATACTGTGAAGAAGAAACAAAAGTCTTTTAAATGGATAGAGGAAGCTGAAAAAAGCTTCAAAGTGTTGAAAGAGAAGATCACAGAACAACCAATTTTTGTCTTACCAGATTTTGGAAAAACATTTCAGGTGAGATGTGATGCGAGTGGATTAGCTATTGGAGTAGTCTTGAGTCAGGATAATAGGCCAATTGCTTATTTTAGTGAGAAGTTGAATGACACCAAACAGAAGTATTCCACATACGAAAAAGAACTTTATGAAGTGATTCAAGCTTTGAACAAGTGGAGACACTATCTAATTCCAAAAGAATTTGTCTTGTATAGTGATAACCAAGCTTTGCAGTTTATTACTAGGAAAGAAAAGTTGAATCAAAGACATGCTAAATGGGTAGAATTTATGAAAATTTTTACTTTTGTTATTAAACATATTTCTAGAAATGCTAACAAAGTTGCAGATGCTTTGAGCAGGAGGAGTTTTACTGTACATGAATTACAAGTGGAGACCTTAGGATTTTAACACCTCAAGGAGATGTATAAAGAAGATGTTGATTTTAAGGAAGCTTATGAGGATTGCAAGAATCCTTTGTTGGGAGTCAAAAACCCATGGATTAAATATTTGATCCAGGATGGATTACTGTTCAAGGGGAGCCAATTATGCATACCAAAATTCTCAATGAGAGGTAAATTTCTAAAAGAGAAACACAATGGAGGTTTAGCTAGACATTTTGGTCATGATAAGACATTTGCATAGCTGAGTAATTTGTATTATTGGTCGAGCATGAGGGAAGAGGTGAAACATTTTGTGAACAATGCATAATTTGTTAGTATGCAAAAGGAAGACAACAAAACATTTTTTTGTATCATCCGTTACCAATTCCAGAGAGGTTGTGGTATGCAATCAGTATGCATTTTGTTTTGGGATTGCCTAGAACTCTAAAAGGGAGCGATTCCATATTTTTTGTGGTGGGAATATTTTAAAAAATGGCACAGTTCATACCATGCCAGAAGACAAACAATGCTACACACATAGCCAATTTGTTTTTCAGAGAAATAGTGAGACTACATGGATTGCCTAGGGTCATAGTCTCATACAGGGACACCAAATTTGTAGGACACTTTTGGAGGACTCTATGGAAGAGTCTGGGGAAAAACTTGTCCTTTAGTTCAACATATCACCCTCAAACAAATGGACAAACTGAAGTAGTAAACAAGATTCTGGGAAACTTATTAAGAATTTTAGTCACTGAGCAAGGTCATCAATGGGATCAGATTTTGGCACAAGAAGAATTTGCATTCAACAATTTAGTGAACAGGAGCACAGGGAAAAGTCCATTTGAAATTGTGTATGGTATATAGCCAAGAGGGATTACAGATTTGAGAGATCTGAATCAAGATGATTTCAAAAGTGTTGGGGAAGAATATTTGTCAACAGAAATGAAGAAACTCCATGAAAGAATCAGAAAGAAGCTACAAGACAACAACCATAAATACAAGGACAAAGTTTATCAAAAGTTGAGAGAAGTTCAATTCGAAGTTGGATATGAAGTTTTAGCTCATTTGAGAAAAGAAAGAATTCCAAGGGGAACGTATAACAAGTTGAATATGAATAATATAGGACCATGCATGATTCTCAGAAAATTCATAGACAATTCTTATGAAATTGAGTTTCCAGACAATGTTGGGATATCACTTATATTCAGTGTTGCAGAACTGTATCCTTACAGGAGAGATGAGGTAGGAGAATCAAATGATCAGAAATAAGTCAGTGGGAAGAACAATTGCCCACAACAGAAAAACCTCAGATGGATAAAATCATTGAACAAAGAGATGGAAAGAAGACCAGGACATATCCTGAATATTTAGTGAAGTGGGAAGATCATCCAATGGAAGATGCAAGTTGGGTCACAGAACCTGGTATTTTCAAGCATGGAAAAATTGTGCAGTAGCTCATGGACAAGAGTCCATAAAATGTTTAACCAGAGGAGTATGATGCAGAAACATCACCTTCAAATTCAAAATGCAAGCATGGAGGCAAAGGAACGACATCTCATCATGACAAAGTTCACATCAGAAATTAACTTAGAATTAAATCGAGTTGTTGAGATATTTTTGAAACCAACATTTTAAATATGTCATGTTTTTAAAGTTGTGAAGGAATGTAAGGGGTTGCAGATATAGAGTGTTGAGTCTTATCTGGCAATAACTGTTATTTATTGTAATAGGACAGAGTAGGTAACCACTAAGAGTTTGATAGGATAAGTTGTAGAGAGGATGAGAGAGATCATGGAGCCAATCCTTAGATATTTTATTGTTGCATTGTAAAAGTAGATAGTAAGAGATTTATGATCAAGAGATAGAGATAAAAGAGATCAATAGAACATAGTAGAGTAGAATAAAGACTATGTAATTTGTTTTCATGAATGAATAGAACAGATAGAATTGTCCCAAATCCTTGGATTGTGTTCATTTGTTGTATCAATGGATGAATGTTATATTCTGTATGTGTGGTTATTTTCGTTTCTGTTTATGTATGATTGTTTGAGAGATTGATTGTATGAGTTCGTGAAGAAACTGAATGAGTTTCAATTGTTTCTCTTCTGACACTCGTATGCAAGGTGTGCATCTTGAACACAAATAGTGCATTGACTGATTCTCAGATTGACCTAAATGATTTCTGAGAGAGAACAAAGGAAAGTTAGACCAGGTGCAAGGAGTGCACAACATCAAGAAATGACTAAGCGTTGAAGAACCAAAACAGAGGAATTCCAGGTGGGCGAGAAAAAATTATTTTCAAGAAATCCTTCGGTCTACGTTATCGAAATCTAGAGAAGGCAAGGTGTGCATGGGAGATCAAAATCCTTTAAGGATCAAGCTCAGGAGAGATAGAACTTTCACAAGTGTTGATGAGATCCAATATTTTGACTCATAGGACGAGAAAAGGTATGAAACCTTTGAACACTTAGAAAATATTCTAAGTCGGAGAGATCATAAGCTCAAGAGAGAGGAGCGATAGTAGCCAGTGAATCAGAGTGAAATGGATCAAGAACCATCTGATCAAGGTAAGGTGCATGAGCCTTAGCACTTTGCACAAAGAGGAGAGAGAAAACTCACCAGGGTTGAGAACTGATATTTCTGAAGCCTAAAGATCCGAAAATCCAAAGTAGAACCTCAATCGTTCAATCAACCAGAGTAGATTTGAGCCCTTGGATCACCCAAAGTAAATCCCTAGCATTGGATTGCCAAAGTGAATCTGAGACGTCATATCAACGACTTCAAAAGATTCATTTGAAAGTTTCTCAGTTGAGACTTGAGATCCGCGAAGTTCGAAGAGATGGAGGTCCAAAGTGAACCTCAAGAATTCAATCAGCCGAAGTAGATTTGAGCCATCAAATCAGTCGAAGAAAATCTCAAGAGTCAGATCACCAAGGGGAATCTGAGACATCAGATATTGCGAATTCATGAGAAGGAAAGGTTTGATAATTGAGATTTCCGAAGTCCAAATTTCCGAAAGTCCGAAGTAAGTCTCAACCATCGGATCACCTGAAGTGAATCTTATCCATCAAAGTTCAGAAGGGAGACGTGGCATGGATTTTAGAGCTCCGGGTAAATACCTGAAGTGATTCGTGGTCATTGGAACATGGTGTAGATCTGTGAGCTCTGGGTGAAGACCCGAAGTGATTCATAGCCATTGGATCGAAAGGGATAGGTGGAATAAATCTAGACACTTTGGGTAAAGACCCAAAGTAATTCATGATTGTCAGATCAAGGGGTGAAGTTTGAGATTTTGTGAATATCGATCGAGAAGAGGGTCGCATGACTATTGATATGAGTTGAAAGGTCAAACATCCAAAGTGGGATCAGAACTATTGATCGATCAGGATAGGTGCCTACAAATCGTCAGCTCTGGGAGATTGGAGTATAGAAGAAAGATGCGTTTGAGATTTCAAAACCTCGAAGTCCAAAATCGCAAAGAAATCACAGCCATTAAATACAGGAGGAACAAATCTGGTCTGTGGATTTGGAAGGTGCAGATCTGAATCATCGGTTCAGACAGTATCGTCAAGATCATGAGATCGATGATCCTGTAGCAATTTAGGGACAGAAGTTGCACGGGTTTTAAAACGTTGAGGGCATTCGCGGTTGTGTGGTCATCACCCGAGGTTACATTGAGAGGGGGATTACCTGAAAAAGATATAACTCCCAACACTCTGATATTTTGCAAGAGAGAGAAAAGGAAGGTCACAGGTAGCATTAAACCTTCACCAACAAGATGAAAAGGCTCGTGTTTAGTTGCAGAACGATACCATCAAGGTTTCAGAGAGTCATTCGACTCAATAATTAGAGATCCTTGACTGGGAGGTCATGTAGACCTATGGGGTAGTGGGGGGGCTGCATGACCTACAACACAAGGACATCCCATTTCTATGATACAAAAGTTTGTTCAAGAAGACTTAATGTTCATCATGCTCATCCACAAAAAATATTATATGCCGATACAATTTCCTCGTCTTAACTTATATGTAGTAGCTTGATGAAGTTTATGAAGCCTCATTTTCTTATGTGTTTGACCATAACAACTTATTTAATCATTCCTTAACTTTATCCAACTTATTTATTCTGCAAGACCTATAATATAAATCCCTACTCCACTCACTCCTAACCCACCCAAGAAAGTACCTTGGCTTACTCACAATGTCAAGCTATCTTTCTATTTTGTATATTTGTTGAATAAATGGAGTCTATCACTACCAATCCATCATATTTTTCTCACGCCTTTCTTGCTACTAATCCCATATTCCTTTATGATCAAAATTTACTAGTATGAAACAAATATCATAGTTGTTTCCAATCTTAGTAGTACTTCATTTCTACAAAATCAACAAAAATAAAAAAATTCTAAGGATGGATTCATTAGAGAAATATTGTTGATGCTACACATGAACCAATGCCAATACTCCTTGTGGTTGTTACAAAAGAACCAATGACCAGGAGAAGTTCATAAAAAAAAGAAAGAAGAAAAAGTGTTGTCACACAAGAACCAACACCTACCATCCTCTAAAGACGCCATTGTTTCCACACAAGCACCAACAATAGGGAAATTAGTTAAAGGCATTCCCATGGAGGGAGATATTACTTCCCCACAAGAACCTTTCACAAACCAAGTTTTTACAAAAGTAGTCTTCCCTCAGAGTTCATCAATGATATCTCAGAACCAAGTGAAATTTTTTATAACATTCTTATACACCAATGTCTACTTTTGTGATGGAATCTTATGAAGCAATTGCAATAGAAAATAACATACTTGTTGAAAAATTCATGGACTTTTCCCCCTCTAATATTTTTTTTCTTTCCTCCTTCCTCACTATTTTATATTTCTCTAAGGATGAGAAAAATATTTTGTTTGGGGGGATACCATCACCTTTATCCAGACACCATCACCTTTATCCCTTATAATTACTCCATTTGAATCATAACACTATCTTATTCTATCCTTCATCGTCTTATTTCACTCCATGTTTCAAATCTATCCTAACCCCCAATAACAGATCCAAAATGAGAAGGACTAGAAGTTGCTATTGTTGCTACATCAAGAAGCCCTATTGTTTCTCCACAAGAACCAACATAAACAAAAGTAGTTAGTATATATGGAAAATCCAAGGAAGCTTTCTCAGAAGTTTGGGAAGCATTTCTATAGTATCATGGTTTCTCATTAGATAATATGGATCTATCTTAGGGAGATCAAGGAATATTAGAATAGATCACTTTCATCCAAGCAAGTAGCCATGGAGGTAACATCCAACATTTTTTTGATCTCTTCATAGAACTAATAGCTAAGCTAGTATGTGATTTGTTTTGAGCCAATAATCATTGTAATGATAGTTGGAACCTTGAGTTATTCCATTGCCTATAACTCACTCTTATAATTGCTTCATCTATCCACAACACTATGGAGACAACCCATCTAATATTTGAGTTGTAAATATATAGTTTTACCAATACTTATTCTACTAGAACATAATGTGAAGTTTCTAGGAAATTAGTCATAGAGAACCTAGCTAGTAGAATAACCACACAAAGCTCTTGAGAGAGGAAGAGAAAGAGAGAGAAGATTGAGAGAAAGAATGAATTGTATTAACTTAATGAGTAGAATGAATAATAAAAATGATATACTCTACATGGCTAAGTGAATGCGCCATAGTAGTGATCTAGAGAGATCTAGACACTCACTGAAAGAAATCGAAGTAATTTTCCACCTAGTCCTAGTTAACTGATCCATGAAATCATCAGTTAGCTAAGTTACACATGTGGAAGTGAGAGTGACGTAGACCTATTGGCCCTCGGGCCAAGATCTACACATGGGATCGTTCTTTATCTCCCTCGAGCCGAATCGGCTCTTTAGATTCCCTGCTGGAATCACAAATTATCAATCCACAGGTCCTTTTTGGTAGCTTCCCTGTGTGAATAGCACTAGGCACAAGCTCCCCTTCTCTGTGCGACCATAGAACTGTGACCAAATCCTAATTCCAAAGTCACTTGTCGTAACTCGCAACCTCGCGATTTCGTGAGTCGTGGCTCTCAACTCTTCCTTTCCAACCTCGTGATACCCAAAATGCCGATATAGGTATGGCTCTTCCTCTATTAGTGCCTTCCTTGCATGACCGTCGGCTAGGCTTAACGCTAGCTCCTCTTGCTACTCACACCTTTGTGATTTTCAACGTTTAACCTTGGCACCTTCCCTTCACGAACCCTCGCGAAGCGATATTTATTTTCCCTTTCACATTATCGCTACTCATGACCTCGCATGTTTTAATGTCATGCCTTCACACTCTTATCCCGCAAATCCTCGAGATGTGAGAAGTCAACAGAGTGTTGACTCCTTTCCTCCTGGCGATGCGTGATCGCCTGTCAGTCACACGAGCCCCACCTTATGGTTCTTCCACATGTTCTCTCGTGCTCAGCTCTTGGCACTTCACGACTCGTGAAGTTGAAAATGACTCCTTTCAACCTTTGAACCCCCAAACGCGCGATAGGCGATGGGTTTCCTGATCCAACGGTCCTCCCATTATCTGGATCCAACGACTGTCTCTGCTCCTCATGATTTTGAAACTTCATGACTTGAAGCGTCCAACTCTTGGGCTCTTGCCTTGCGAACCTTCAAGTTCACAAGACCCAAATTCTGGATCTCTTCGGCACTTCGCCGACTCTGTGATTTGCTACCACCTTTCCTCCTCAGATGGACGACTGTGATCCTCTCGTGACTTCGTCACTCGCGACATCAAGGACTTCCTTCTATGAACCCTGATGTCCGAATCCTTGATATGGGCAATCTCGCGACACGTGTCCCCTCTCATATGAATGATTCAGATCTAATCTTGCCTCTTCGGGACTTCTGATGTCGAGTGTCCAGACTTTCGTCCTCCAGATCCCGAACTCCCAAATGTCAATATCCCGATACGAACTCCTTCTCAGGAATTTCATTTCTGCTACTCTTCATGTGAGGTTTTAAACCTCGTGCAGCTCCTGACAGATCCAATGGCTGTCGGGTTCTTCGCTCAAGATCTGATGGTTCAGATCATTTCTCCTGTGCACTCCTCCTGTACTGCCTCTTGGACATGGAAACCTTCAACGGTCTAGATATTTTCGGCTGATCCGACAATAGCTATTTCTCCTGCTAAGCCTTGGCACTTTTCTTTTGGACTTGGAATAATTTCAAATGCTCAAAGGCATTGACCTTTGTTCTCCTTTGCCTGCGAGCTCTGCAACTTGAGTCCTCGCCTACACGTATAAAACCGTTGCTTCTCTTGAGCTTAGCTCCCAAATCCTTGAAGGATTCTGACTTCTACGCTCCTACAGATTCTTCACACACACAAAGGTTATATCCCTTCTGAGCTTCTCAAATATTCAGACCCCTAAGGGGTTTTATCTTTTTTTCCTTTCTCCTGCAGATGGAGAATTTGGATTCCCTCCTGACTATCCTCCACTCAAGCAACCTCTTTTTGAGTGCTCAGGGTGTTCAACAACCCTATGAAGATCCTTCAGTGGATTCTTCTTCAATTTCCAAAACTCAAAGAGTTCCTCCTGTGCACTTTGGCAATTACTCAATGCCTTCCTGGCAGAGTCTCAAGAATCCTTAGTGATTCTTTCTTCTTACGAACTCCTATCAGAGTTCTTCCTTTTGGCACTCCTTGCACTGGCTCAATGCCCACCTAGCAGAGTTGTCAAGAATCCTCAGTGATTCTTGCTTCTTAAGAACTCACAACATATTTCTTCTCCTGTGCACTCCTTGCACTGGCTCAATGCCCACTTGGCAGAGTTGTACAAAACTCACAACAGAGTGTCTGTCTTCTTCTGAACTCACAACAGAGTTCCTCTTCTGTGCACTCTTTGCACCTGCTCAATTCCCACCTGGCAGAGCTTTACAGAACTCCTCATAGATTCTGTCTGCAACTATGTTTCTCCATAGCCTTGCCTCTTGAGGTGTTCAACAACCTCAAAGGTCTTCCTCCGAGTTAATGACTTCAGCTTCTGTGCCCACCTGGCATGCCTTTATCTGAATCCGTAGAGTTCAGAAGTGCTTCAATGCTCTGGCTATCATAACCTGCAGCGTTCTATCACACCCTCCTGGTATGAAGCCTCAAAGACCTCTCAAGCCTGAAATCAACAACCTGCAAATGTACGGTCACAACATGCATTCATAGCATAAATAGAACACTCATAGACATTCATTCAACAAAGAATACATGCAGAAAAAATTGCTTCTGATTGTATTAATAAAATGCCTATTTACAAGGGTGTTCTGAGCGTGGACTTTAACAGTGTCTTGGCACTTTCTCTTCTTCTCTCTCCTTCCTAAAAACTATTACAAAATGAGATCAAAATTGATATTTTACAAGAGGGGCTCTTCGAGCGCTTCCCTCCAATATACCTACCCTATTCAATTACATTTAATAGGTTGTCTAGTCCACAATCTGGATCTAGATCTCAACCTTCAACATTTAAGGCCTACCTACTTCTATGCCTGTGCAAAGCACGACCTCATGGCTCAACAGTCTAAACATTAAATTACATTCAAATTCAAAATGGAAGACGAGGGTTGCGCCTCTCTTCAGCTTTGAATGTACGCGCTGATGTGGTTGGTTAGCTAGTTGGCTGACGTGGACAGTTTCTCCTACATCAGAGAGAGACATGTGAAATAATAATATATACACCCTCTTGGCCACATGCATGAGATATGCACCCTCCTAGTGAGGAAACTGAGGTGAACATGCAACTATTGTTGATAAAACCAATGTTTCCTTGCATGAGTAGCCTCCACTAGTCTAACTGAGGTAGATCCATCAAACAATGCAATCAATGAGTGCATCAACCATGAACCAAATATGTACCAATCATGCATCAAATACACATAAAATAATAGATCTTCCTCAAAACCATTCTACAGCAAGCCCTAAACTTCGAAGAGGGAATCCAACAGATTTACAATAAAAACACTCAACTAGATTCATAAGTTCAACACTACACATATGAAAACAATACATTTTTCTTCCTGTAGTGTTCTGTTGCCACGGTTTTTCTGCAACACATTTTTTGTCACGGTCTTTGCTACACTTTTCCTATCGCCATTTTCCTACCGCACTTTTTCTGCCATGGTTTTTCTACCTAACTTTTCTTGCCACGATTTTCTTGCCGCACTTTTCCTGCCATGATTTTTCCTGCCGCACTTTTCAAGCCATGATTTTCTTGCCGCACTTTTTCTGCCACACTTTTCCTTCCATGATTTTCTTGCCTCACATTTTCTGTTGCACTTTTCCTGCCACACTTTTTCTATCACCGTTTTCCTAGTATGATTTTTCTGCCACAAATTTTTTTTCCCTCTTTTTCTCTTGTAGTTTTTGTGCCGTAGTTTTCGTGCTATGATTTTTCTGCCACACTTTTTTTCCCGCACTTTTATTGCTGTACTTTTTCTGCCTCACTTTTCTCTATCAATAATACCTTCCCAAATAACCTTTCAGAAAATAGATATTCAATAGGTGATTAAATGAGAGACCTTTGCCTCTTATTTATACTTTCATGTAGCTTCCTCAAGGGGTTACCTTCTAACCATCTTAACCCACTTTCCTTATTTTAGGGATAATCCACTTCTAACCACTTGTCCACTTAGTAATTTCTCTATCAAATTTATTATTTAAACAATTTATTTTTTATCCACTTTGACTTATAGTGTACTCATTACTTCACTTTATTATTTACCTTCTAACCATCTTAATCCACTTTCCTTATTTTAGGGCTAACGCACTTTTAACCACTTGTCCACTTAGTAATTTCTCCATTAACTTTATTATTTAAATAATTTCTTTTGTATCCCCTTTGACTTATAGTATGCTAATCACTTCACTTTATTATTTAAATAATTTATTATTTGCAACCACTTTGAGTATTTTGACCTTTTGGGGCTTCTAGATGACTCATGAGGTTTCTCCAACTTCACATGGCCATAACTCTCTAACCGTGAGGAGTTATGTGGCGTTCCACATACCACCGGAAATGGCATGACATGTAATATCCATATAGAATAGTATTACCTACAAATATATCAAAACTCATACAATTATCCATCAAACAAACTTGGGTCCATTGCCCAAACCTTTGTGCTACCAAAATTCTCTACCAGAATTTCTTCAAGGGTTGACATCAATGACAATCAAATAAAATAATCAACACTACCTACTAGGGATTGGCAAAAAAATCTTGGTTAGAGTTCATATGTATTGTTTGTATGTGGAAGTTATGCCTCCCACAAGTTGACCTACCTTGTTGACCACCATGGTATCAAGTGGATACAACATTGGCTCCCATTACTCATGTGTGCGGATAGTCACATGTTTACTTTCAATAAGATTCTATGAGTTACAAAAACCTAACACTAATTGAGGTTTGAACCCAAGAGTACATAACACTCTGCTTAATGATTCTTTGTCGTTTCTTTGATGAGAAATGTGTCAGAAGATTTCCTATATCCAAGTAGGTATCAATATATACAAACCAAGTTATGTGAGTAGATAATGAAAATAAGTGTTCATCAAGAAAATAATCTTCAATATGAATGGCATCTCCATCATTGGTAAGCCTAGAATGGAAGTAAGCAACAACATTTCCCCTTCCAGGTTTTTCAAGGATGGTGATATCAAACTCTTGTAATAGTAATAACCACTCGGTGGATATGCCATTAGTAATAGATTTTTTCATAAAACATATAATGGTGGAATTGTCAATATGTACAAATAAATGATAGATAGTATCATAATGATGGAATTTATTAATATCATGCACTACAACAAGAACTACTTTTTCAGTTACTACATAATTTAACTCTGTAAGGGAAAGGTTGGTGGTGTATTAGATAAAATAAGGCATTTTATATTCTCTTTGTTTGAGTACTACTCTGATGGATGTGTTTGAAACATTTATAGAAATGTGAAAGGGAAAGGACCAATTTGGTCCTCTTAAGACGAGTGTTATAGAAAACTTTTCTTTCAAGGCTTCAAAAGTAGATTGACATTGATTAGTCCAGGAAACTTATGCATATTTAGAAAGTAATAAAAACACAAGGGATGAAATTTTAGTAAATTTTCAATAAAACAACGATAATAACCATCATTCCCTAAAAACTACAAACATATTTTTGCATTTTTGGAACAAAAAGATTTAATATTTCCCCAATTTTCATTGGATCAACCTTGATACTAGTGGCGACCAAGAAAAATCCATTTAGTTAATAGCATATGACATTTCTCATGACTAAGAGAATTAATTTTTTTTACATCGGTTGAGCACTTTTTCCAAATTAACCAAAACTTCATCAAATGTGTTACCATATATTGTAAAATCATCCATATATTGTAGCATCCCCAACAACCAACTGGGTTATCCCAATCGAAAATTCAAACTTTAATACCAAATTAAAACATACAAACACTCTACAAATACACATATCCATATAGAATAATAATAAAAATACACATGCAACACACACAAGAAAAACCCATAAAAATAAATGCATAAAAAATAATGCAACACGTAATTTAACACACAATTGGTAAAAATATCACCAACTATGTGAAAACCTTCCACATTCCTCCCAGCCTTAGAAAACACTACTAAAAACTCTCAGCAGTGGGTCACCCTCGATATGGGACTAAACTCCATTCGAGTAAAGGAATTCCCAACTCAAGCCCCTCCCATACCCAAACATGGAAAACTGCATAGGGTCTTTGAGCACTTGTTTGTTTTGATGAGGTGGTTTTTGATGCACATTCTTAGATGGATATTTTGTTGAATTGAATTAATTATAATGATGCATTTGACTTGAGATCCTTGGAGTGTGTATTCATTGTCTTTGCAGGACCTTGCTTGGTGGACAGTTTCGAAAGAACAAACCTAACGTGGGCTTCTTTGGGGCTTGAATCCCACAGGATGGATACCATGTCCCACACATTGAATGATGATAGTATCCTTTGGAGGTATAAGAGAGACCTTGGAGGATATATCCTATCCCTTTTCCAACACAACATTTTTCTCTTGAGGCCAAAACGTCACACTTGAGGAGCTTGACGTCACCCTAGGGATAGGGTTTTGGTGGTGAATATTTTGATGATGGAAACTTGTTGCATTTTGATGGGAGGAGGCATGGATTGAAGGAGGAAACCATAGCACATGAGAGGGAGGCCCTATAAGTCCCAACGACTTCCATCCTCAACTCTAACGACTTGCAAAAAGTGTTAAAAGGTCACCCTAGAAGAGGGTTGACATCACATTAGGGTTTCTTATGTGCATATTTTAAAGTTGAATTTGAATTTGATAATGTAAAGGGGAAAAGTAATGGTTTTTGACCCCTTACTTTGTGGTTACCCTAAAATTAATTGGAAAACAACTTTTAGGAGGATTTGTATAAATAGAGATCAAAATATTGTCATTTTATCATAGCTCTCCCATTGCGAGAAGACTATTGTGGCTGAAATTTACGCCCTACTTGGGCAATTTGGATATCTCTCTCTTGTGCAAATAATTTTTTGTGATCTCTCTTGGTGAATTGTTGAGATTTCATACTTGAGTTATATTAGTGATTGGTGTAACATCCCGCTCTGGCGCACTGAGAACACTTATTATTTGAGGACACTTGCTCGCAAGTGATATGGACCCTTTTTATGTTAGACATTTTATATTTGATTATGATGTGATTGACAGATGACATGGTGTGTTACTATTTGATGTAGACGGGTGCTATTGACTCAGTTTTATTGAGTGTGCAGGGTTTTTGACCTTGAGGATG
>JZKD02S2230545.1:996651-1013384 GCA_000966675.3 Picea glauca
CTGGAGCGGCGGGAGCACAAGAAACATTGCTGCAAGCGTTAAGGACACAGGTATGTAAATCTCTGGGTTTTCTATCTTGCTATGCATATTTATAAACTGTAGTTAATGGCTTGTGCAACTTGTATTTTTAATGGATATAGTGTGAATCGTGCATGTGAACTGTAGATTAATGGATATTGGCGTGACCATGAAACCCTTACGGCTGCTACCCACCTTGTAAATAAAGTATTTACTGGTTTTTTTTTTATGAATTTTTTTTTATTGGTTCCTGTTGGGAAAATGGAGAACCTCTTGAGGCCGTTCCATCCCTTGCCCATCCATCGAAAAATGGTTCTGAACCCTCACCCAATACCGAATCGGCCTGTGTTAGGACTTGAATGGGAAAAATTTGATGGATCGATAATATATGGTGGATTGTTAATAGTTGATAGGGAAGGCGTTATAGCATTGTTTCATTGGGAAATATCGAATCCGACGCACCACTTATATTCACCCTTGTCCTGCTCACCTCTTCAGAAGCCATAGCCAAGCATACTGGACATTTATCAGAAGCCAATCCTACTATCTCTGCATTCCTCAATACCCTAATGAGTCCCCGTCCGCAACCCATCGATCACTTCTTGCACTATTGGAGTATTTTCGATTTCCTCCTTGACTGTAATTTCTCACACCTCTCCCATGCCTCCACTTTGGTTAAAAACGTGGTTTAAAATACAGTGCGCCCATTTCCAGCTTAGTACACTCCTTTCTCCTCTCGCACTCATTCCTCACATCTGAAACCCTAAACTGAAGATAACCAATCGTCTCCGGGTGTGAAAGAACCAGGTTCGGTTTTACTGCGCTAGAGTTCAACGGCTCTCGGAACTCTACAGGGTAGGAATTAATGACGACGAATTTTTATAAGAACCCGGTCAAACTAGCTTTAAAATAACAATGAGAAATCTGGTGGATACGTATATTTCGTATTTAAATAAAATGTTAAGCGTTTATGTTTGATATGAGGTGAGTGATTAATATTTGATAAATAATGTTGGTGTATTGTTATTGGTTGGAATAGGTTAAACTTCGATCAGACAGAAATTATTTTTAGGAAAATGTTGGTTGGGTTATTTTTCCCTCTTATACAATCAATGGTGAGTTGTGCTTCTTGTAGCATCCTTTCTATGAATTCCTGCAGGTTATACGTTTAGTAATATATATAACAAAATGGATTTTCCAGGTATAAACAAAACAAATCGTCATTGTACTAGAATATGAATTTGATTGAAAAGAGATGGGAAATGTTAGTTTGGTTAGTGTGTTGGGAATGATATGTATGATTATATTGAATGGAAGTTACACAACAATTTAAGCAGCGGAATAGCTTGAAAAAAATCATCTGTATCGTTTGAACAAGAGGGTTTGCATGTCTTGTAAGTAACACGTATAAGATATAATACATCTCATTTACATCTCGGATGATGTTGTCCTTTCTAATGGTCAGAATAAATGATTTTTCACTCTAAACATTACGAAGAAAAACACAAAAGGTGTTAGTGCGCCATGGAAATCTGGCAATTGCACTATTAAACCAGCACATTAAAATAAAAACAAATTTAACCCTTAATTCCTATGTCCACGGTGGCATTTGGTACCCCGATCTCATTATGGTTATGGAGGCCCTCAGCGCAATATCTCTTCTATGATTATTCAGGTCGTTGATAATGTTACAGCCTGGCATAAGGAATTCAACGTAAAAACACAGATGCCATTAAAGTTTAAACTTTAACCATAAAGTATATTTGGATTCGGTAATAATCACCAGCCCAGGTAGGGTGGTTACCCGAACACCATAGGCGGGTGTGATTAACTGCTGATATTAGAGCATATCGACTGACAAAACTCATCCCCTTGAATAACACGCCTGTAGCCGACGGTGGCGCACGCGTTTCCCCTCCCTTATGCATCTCTGACCTGCGCGCTGGCCGAGATTCCTGAGAACCCTAGTTTCTAGGTCTTAAATTCTGAGAGTAATGATAACCTCCTTTTGATTCATGCTATTATTATTTAATACACAATATCCAGTTGATGCGTAAGCAGCCACGTAACCCTGTTCTATTTAATGTTGACACAGTTTAAAATACTACATCATGAAGATGCATAAGCAGTCTGCGTTAACCTTATTACATTAAAGACTTTATTATTTAGAGTGCAATATTAATGTTGACGCGCCAGCTGCAATGTTATTATATGTTAATTTGCAAAGTTAGGGCTAGTCTAAATGGCAAGTTTAATATTATTTATTTAAGGTGCCAACGCTGGGTGGAATTGCAAGTTTAAGTAATTGTTGATTACCATATTAATATTATTAATGGAATGCAATATTAAGTAGTTGTTTAAATGCAATGTTCAGATTATTGATGGAATGTTAATGTTGGTGGAATGGTGATGCTAAGTACTGGTTTAATCGCAATATTAATATTATTTACTGGAAGTGTTAATTCTAGTTGAATTGCAGTATTAAGTAATTGTTTAATTGAAATATTAATATTATTTATTGAAATGTTAATGCTGGTGGAATTGCAATGTTAAGTAATTGTTTACTTATTGTGTAATTGCAATATTAATATTATTTAATGGAAATGTTAATATTAGTTGAATTGCAATGTTAAGTAGTGGTTAATTTCCATATTCATATCAGTAATGGAAATGTTAATGTTTATGGTTTAATTGCAATATAATATTATTAATTGAAATGTTAATGTGGATTGAATTGCAATGTTGAGTAAATGTATAATTGCAATGTTAATGGGGATTCTTAAGTTGCGAGGTTAATCTTTGTTCAATGAATGTTTGTGATGATGTTTAGAAATAATAATTTTATTGGCTTAATTGAAATGTTAATGATGATGTTGGATTGCAATGCCAATATTGTTTAAATGGAAATGCCAATGACGAGGTCTAAATTGCGATGCCATTATCTTGTAAGGTTATTACAATTACGGTAACAATTGGCAGGAAGGGCAAGATCATATGGGGGTGATAAATGTTCAAGGGTTTACCATTATGGTATGATATCATTGCGCAATTAAGGCAGTTAACAGAAAAATGCATTGTGCTTATGCTTCTTGCTTGACCCTGAACTAGTGCCTACTGACCTTATAACAACACAATGGGGTTGAATTTATTGGTTTTTACCTTAGTATAAAGTCTTCGTCGGTTGATGATAAGTATTGGAGCAATTGACCTTGATTAATGTCCTCGGGTCTCAATAGTGGTAAGTCGATATCAACGTCCTCCTGACTTGCGTCTCCCATAGAGGTCATGATTGTCCCTGATTTTGTAGTACCTGGTGGTATTGTATTGCGTAGTATGTTCATTTCGGGAGGGATATAGACACCTCTTGTAGCTTAGTATTTATGTCTGTGTATAAATCCAGTGGAAGGAATCCAGTGCCGTATCAAGAGTCTCGGGCTGTTTAAAGTCACAGTTCCACTCTTGCGACACACTCTGAGCCGTATCAGTAGTCTCGGGCTGTTTAAAGGCACAGTTCCACTACTGCGACTCTACTGTTGGATTCTTTCCTTCTGTGACATTAYTGTGCCTAACCCCTGGTGTTTGTTTCTGCTTACAGCTGCTAGTTKCCCGCCTCATGTCCAGGGGCATTTGTTTCTTATTGTCACTATGATATGTCGAGTCRTCTTGATTGTGTTCATCTTAATTGCGTCCTGTTGGTTCRAGTGTTGACGTAGAGTCGAGGGGTAGTTTCTTCTACACACGTGCACACACTTTAACGAACAAATTTTTTTTTGCACTGGTTGACAAAGTAGTTGTCCTTAACTAGGAGGGATATTACAATTGGTAGCTTATATCTTGCATCATTTACTTGACTTTCAACATCTTCTTAGACAATTTAACAATCACTTACTTGTTGATATATATCTTCATTTAATGTTGTAATTAGGGACAACAAGACTAACTTGTTTTTGCACTTAACTTTGAGCTTGTATACGTGTTTCTTATTGTGTCTCAAGAAGGTAAAATTCTCTTCCGCAGGTATCCAAACACTTGGAAACCATAGACCATCTTCAAGAATCATCACGAAGCCTTTATTAACTTAGTAAATTGACCTATAGGGGCATCACTTTCATAATCTCACCTTTACATCTCATTTCCCCCTAGGGTCACCCAAGACTCCCCCATTTTGTTGGATTCGTCCTTCATTAAAGCGAGAGGAGGGTTTATCTGAGGTGACAGAGGGTAAAATCTCCCACCGTTATCACCATATTATCGATTGGGTTAGGATTTTCCCAACCCATAGTTTATGCGATAACATTTTGGTGTCGTTGTCGGGGAGGATTTTGAATCCTCTTTCGTTCTATAATGACACTTTAGAAAGATTCCTTAACAAAGAATTTACACCTAGCTAGTCTAGTGACTCCACTTGAAGGGTGTTCCCCTTCCACCCTTGATGAGATCTTCTTTAAGCCTATCTAGTGACTCCACCTTCCTAGAATCCTTCTCCCTCAATACATTTCCCCCTTGGAGATTCAATCCTTCCAAGGTTTACCAAAGAAGGCCTCTTCTTAAGTATCCCATTTTCAAAACTCTTTTACAACGTACCCTTCCCCTTAATACAATGGCTCACCCTTGGGAAAAATACCTTTATAAACCCTTGAACATGGCCACCATCCCCGGATATCCCAATACCATGCCAAAAGGAGTCTCATAAATGGTTTCCAAAGTTTACAGGAAATAATTTGATCATTCTTGACAATCATCTCTATTCCATGAGCCGAGACATCGAAAATTTAGAATTGGAACATGAGGATGTAGAAATGAATTTGATAGATTCATAATTGATCGAAGATGCTCAGAGATGGTTTATAGGACTTCCTGATAATCACATAGCATATTATGAATACTTTTCCAAGTTATTCAAGAACAGATGGAAAATGAAGAAAGACAACAAAATGATTGTATCTCAGTTCAATCATATAAAGAAGAAGGAAAATGAGACAGTAAGTGAATTTGACAATAGGTTTGATAGTTTATACAGTCAAATCCCAGTAAATATACATCCTATAGACATAGTTTTTCATATCCTTTACATGAATTCTTTCGATGGGTAATTTCATTTCATCTTGAAGGATAAGAATCCCACCACCTTGGCTCAAACCAAATAATACAATGCATAAATTGAAGAGAATATTATTGACTCCAAGGTTGATCCTTTTCAGTATCCTCGTACTAAGACAGAGGCAAAGACTAAAGCTTCCAGTAGAAGTGCTCCAGATCCAATTTCTCTCTTGAGTCAGAAGATAGACCAGATGAGTACATAGTTTGTCTAGGTTCAAAATTAGGTATAATTTTAAGGATGGAAATTCATATTAAAATCTATAAACCTGGGCTAATCTTGCTAGTCCTTTCTATGAAAAATGTAAAATGTTTGGTGATAGTTTTGTAAAAATATTCAAATTTCTAAGGATTTTATATAGTTTCTATAATTTTTTGGCGATTTTAAAGGTAAAATAATTTTATTTGATGGAATTTGGACAAATCATTTTTATAAGAAATGGAAATCGGTGAATATTTTTTTGGAAAAAAACATGGAAAATTAGCCCATTTCCGAAATTTATCCCCTAAAATCATCTATGTTCAAAATCAGATCATGGGTCGTTTGACCAGAATAGAAAGAAATCAATTTTCACCAAAACCTCAATTTACCAGACAACATAGAGATTCCACAAGATGGAATCCAAGGCCTCAACAAGAGGAAAAATATCTTGACATGTTGAACCCGGTTGGAATGGTCAACACAAAAGACACACCATGGTGTTCTCCATGCCAAGAACCTCACCGAGAGGATGAATGTCCCCGATGAGATGAAGAATCTCCTCATAGCATGAACTTCATGGACATGATCTATAAATTCCAAGAGGAAGACATTACATAGGAAAAAATTCATGAAGCCAAAAGAAAAGGAACAAGACAGGGACGACTCTGAGTGTTAAACTAGTTAACAGATAATCAGAGAAACGAATTGAGGAAGAGGTAATTTTTTACATACACTAGAATAAATGAGGCTTCAATTCCTCCATCGTAGCCTTCCACTCTACTTCATACAGAAGAAACGGTTTCCCCTCCATATAAAGATAAGGTGGTCCCACCACTCCCACCTCTAGTACATGAGTTTCTTCCAAAGCCAACTCTAATACAAAACAAGATTCAATTGAACATAGACATTGCAACCATGTTTGAAAAGTTGAATATGACGGTCCCTGTGATAGAAATGTGCAAGATTCCTTCTGTGAGGAGGGAAGTATTGAAGTTATTAAACGTACCAACCGAGAAGGAGGACCCTCCAGTAGTCCTGAACACCATGCATCTTGATCGATACAAGGATAATAACCCTTAGTTTTATCTTTCTTTAGGAATGAATGACCTTTGTTTGAATAATTGTATACTAGACTCCGAAATCTCAAAAAATGTAATGTCCTTGAAATTAATGGAACAACTTGGTTTGAAGGCGACCCGACCTTATGAAAATTTTTGTGGTATTGATTCCAGGAAGGTCAAGGTTTATAGGCTTTGTGAAGATGTTGAAGTTTACCTGATTGACTTCCACCATATCAACCTCATTATGAACATGTCATGATTGATGTCCTAGATTATTGGGGTATGCTTCTATAAAGATGTTTCTCCACTAATCTTGGGGTTTCCCTCAGTATGTATCTTACCCACGTACATATTCCTATGGGAGATTGAAATTTTGAGAATTTATATAGTCAAGAGCAGGCTGACAAGCATGTGATGGACCCCAATAACCTTGATTACACAAGTGAGTGGGAATCTGATGTACCTCGTCAAATTATTGAGTACAATCCTTGGGACCTCCCTTTTGCGCATGAATATCGCATAGATACACTAATCCCAAGGAAAAATGAGTACAAGGAGAAGATTTCAAATTTCTAGGGGAAAGAGCCAGGGTCCATCCAAATATTGAAGAAAAAAGATAAAGAGGACAAAGAATGTGAGAAATACATTGAATATGCAGTTAATACAAATCCTCCTTCCTATCCTTACATTGAAGATATATCCTACATAAACTACAATAAAGTAAGTATTTCAATCAAGTGGGACAAGAGGAAGGGAAAGCCTAAATAATATCAGAAGGATAACAGTTCTTGGATTGGGCCTTACATCATCAAGAAGAAGTCTGAAAAAGAGAAGTACTATTTGACAACCTTGGACGAGAGAAAGATGCCATTACCCTTAGATGGGTTTCTTCTCCATCGCTACATTTAGGTCACTTGAATTCTTCAGAACCTAGGCCCCAGGTAAGTACGTAGGTCATATTATTTTCCTTGCATTTGCATCTTGATTTCTCATGGTAGTTTAGTTGCATTTAATTTTTCATTTTTCTCTAATTTCATTTTTATTTCATCATATTACATGTTTAGTTTAGAAATTTTTGAAAAAATGAAAAATTTTCTTTCTAGATTAGTTTTTATTTAGATATTTGATATATATGGATGAAGGGTGATAGAACTTCCCTACATTTTACAGTTTTATGTTTCAGTGTAGGAACAAGTCCACCAAGAGATGCTACTAGTATCATGCACTCTACAGTGAGTACATGTCTTCAAGTAGGAGCCAGATGTTATCCTCAATTCCTAGATGATGTCTCGAGGCCCTTAGGTTGCATACATGGAGTACCCAAAGATAGATTTAGCAAGAGTTTCCACTTGCACATATAGAGGCTCGCTTCACCAACACAGACCTTACGTTCATCATGAGGGTATCCACCACATTAAATTACTTCAGTAAGACATTGGGTCTTTCTCCATGATTTACAATCCAAGTATTATAGTGAGTGTCATTTCAATATTTGAGGCATTTAAGTTTGTTTCATTTTAAACTTCTTTTTATTATGTAACGTCTGCTTGGAAATTATGCTCTTTTCCTTGTTTCACCTTGGTGGTTGACATTGCACCCTAGTAAGTGGCCACCCTTCGGGATAGATTTTCTACTGGGAGGTCCTCTTAACGAGTCATCATTCCATTCTCGACTAGACTTGTCACTTTATACACCTCATCCCCTCATCTCCTTACCTTTTGGGATTTTTAGGTATATTGACCCAAGAAGGGATTCTCCCTCATTTCATGGGAAGAAGTGGATGAAGGCCTAGAGGATTGTAGCTGGAAAAAGCTAAAACCCAATCATGAACCTTCTAGATTCTATCCTAGGGATCCCAAGGATAATGAAATTTCTCTCATAATAAATTGATGGGACCCGTGAAAAATAAATAATACAAAATTCCAACCAAGGTTAAGCATGTGTGGGCAATGTTTTTCATGCTTAGGTAGAAGCCTCACGCATTGTATTCAACTTGGGGAAGTAGGATGTGACCATGTTAGAGTCAATGTGGGAAATTATTTTCATGATTAGGTAGAATCCCCACCTTCACTTCAACCTGGAAACATTTTAAGAGAATAAAAGGCAATAAATGGATTTGGAAAAAGGATGTATTGGAAATGAAGGTGTCACACACCCTCTACCAAGGAACCCATAAATGAGACACTACAAACCCTTGTATTTCATGAACCCCATGCCCAAAAGTATTTCCCCATCTATGTCACTTCATATAGATGACCTAGAGAGGGTTCCACTTGGTAAACACTCCTAAAATTGAGGTACAATTCGCCCAATAGGTCGCTTTGTTAACCCTCCCATAACCAAACTTGGCAAATTGCATAGGGTCTTTGAGAACTTGTTTGTTTTTATGAGGTGGATTTTGATGCACATTCTTAGATGGATATTTTATTGAATTGATTTACTTATCATGATGCATTTGACTTGATAACCTTGGAGTGAATATTTATTTTATTTCCAGGACCTTGCTTGGTGGACAGATTTTGATGAACACGCCTAACTTAGGATTCCTTGGGGCTTGAAGCCCACATGATGTATACCATGGCCCACACATCGAATGATGATAGTATCCTTTGGAGGCCTTAGAGACACATTTTAGGATATATCCTAGCCCTTTTCCATCATAATGTTTTTCTCTTAAGGCCAAAACATCACACTTGAGGAGCTTGATGTCACCCTAGGGATAGGGTTTTGGTGGTGAAGGTTTTGATGATGGACACTTTACATGTTTTGATGGGAGGAGGAATGGATTGAAGGAGGAAACCCTATATCATTAGAGGGAGGCCCTATAAGTCCCAACGAATTCCATCCTCAACTCCAATGACATTCAAAAAGTGTCAAAAAGTCACCCTAGAAGAGGGATGATGTCACATTAAGGTTTCTTATGTGCATTTTTTAAAGTTAAATTTGAATATGATAATTTAAAGGGGAAAAGTAAGGGTTGTTGACCCCTTAATTTGTGGTTACCCTAAAATTAAGTGGACAAACACTTTTAGGATGATTTGTATAAATATAGATCAAACTCTTGTCATTTTATCATAGCTCTCCCAATGTGAGAAGACTATTGTGGATGAAATTTACACCCTAGTTGGGAAATTTGGATATTTCTCTCTTGTGAAAATATTTTTTGGTTATCTTTATCGGTGAATTGTTGAGCTAAGGTGGTGCACAAATCTTGGAGACATATTTTATTTCCCGTGGATGAACATTAATTGGTAAACTAGGGTTGGGTCTTTTCTATCGTGGAATTAGTAAGGAATTCTATGCATGTCTTGGTTTTTTTACTATTTTCATTGATATTATTTTCTTAAACATTTGGAGGAGTATAAGAGGATACATAGTCCACCAAGTTTCATATTATTTTCAATTTGATAAGTCAGTTTTTGAAAGGTTTATAGGAGGAGTACAAGGGTGTACACTCTCCTAGATTTACCTTAGTTTGATTTGCATACCCTAGAGAGTAAGGGGGTTTACACCCCTAGTGACATTGTGGATCTAACACATGATTTCAAGAATCCATTCAGCCAAATTTTAAAGGCACTAATAGGAAGCTCGCATTGCATAAGTAAATCATTTTCTTTGGTAAACGTGATTTGGAGATATATTGATCTTGTTTAAGTTGGAATATTCGCTTGATGCTTTGAGGTTGCTAAGGCCTCTAGGGAATATTGTTTTGCTTGGTCTTATTAGAGATATAACTCAATAAAATATACAACCATTAGGGCTGCATAAAGTTACTCTCTTCTTGGTTATAACTCACATTTCAACCGTCAAAGCTTGGTAATAAATTGCCCCTATAATCTACTAGCCTGAGCACAGTTTTTTGGTGGTTTACTTTTTTGTTATGTGGGTTAAAATTTTTCCTGTATATAAGTAGTTTTCTACAAATATAAGGATTATAAAATATCTATGCAATACTTGTTTATAACAACCATAGTTTTTTGCTAAAGTCTCATGATTTCATACTTTAGTTATACTATTGATTGCTAGCTTATCTCTTGCATCATTTACTTGACTTTTAGCAACTTGTTATCATCTTTAACAATCATTTACTTGCTGATATATATATTTATTTATTTCTGTAATTAGAGACAACAAGATAACGTTCTTGTCCACTTAACTTTGATATTGTATACATGTTTCTTCTTGTGTCTTGGGCAAGTAAAATTCTCTTCCGCAGGTATCCAAACACTTGGAAACCATAGACCATGTTCGAGACTCGTTACTAATCCTTTATTAACTTAGTAACTTGACCTATAGGGGAATCACTTCCATAATCTCACCTTTCCATCTCATTTCCCCCTAGGGTCACCTGGGACTCCTCCCTTGTGTTGGATTCTTCCTTCACTAAATAGAGGGGAGGGTTTATCTGAGGTGATAGTGGGTAAACTCTCCCACCATTATCACCATCTTTTGGATTGGGTTGGGATTTTCCCAACCCATTAGTTTGTGCGATAATAGGAACCACAACGGATTTCAAACCTAGTTTGTACCTCGCTTCATGACATTTCATACATTCACTCTCACTAGCAAGGTTATTGTGAAATAATACACAAAAATTCACACATGTGTGGATGTTTTCATACCCTAAGCCTAGCTTAGTGATTTATTTTTACATTGATTTTGTTTTTTTGGAAATGTGGAGTTAGGTGGTAACAACAAACATAATAATTCAAATAACTGATTTACACCCTCATTTGTCCAATCAAACACCACTTTCAAGTTAAGAAGTTGAAGGATTGTTTTCAAATGACTTAATGTACATTTAGTATACATAGGATTTAAAGAATCCTCCATCGACTTGGCCCAATCATCGTTTAGACCTTCATTCAACATTATATGAACTTCAAACCCTTCATATAACATTATTGCATCTTCATCTATGTTTGGTACCACTTCATCTATGTGTGTTTCCTCTTCATATCTCACACTCTACAATTCTATCATATCTTCATAATAATTGTAATCCCAAGGGATTATACCACTATGCCCATATCTTATCATATGTTGAAAAATCACAATTATTGTTTTCACCTTTCCACCAAGACAGTAATTACATGGAAATGTATATTTGTCCATGACCTTCTCATTGGCTACTCTCTCATCATATGCATGGCATTAATCCGTAATCAACCTTCGATGTTGATCCATATTTAATGTTCTACATTCCAGTATTAATTTAGTTTCATATTTCAAGAAAAAAAATAGAAATCAGAATACCAAGAATACATTGCATCCCTACAATCACACCATTACTATTAAATACGCCACCAAAGAAAAAAATACATATTTAGGCATAACAAATCAAATCCTTGTTAACAAAAGAAGAGCTCAAGAAAAATGGAAAGCACTAATCCAAAGAGCTAAGGCGAGTTTTAGATTTAACTAGTTTCTCCAAAGTTAATTCTACTTCTGTAAGTCAGAACACTTCAAAAAGCCCCATTCACCTCAATTCTTGTTCAAATTGTAGAGTTACAGAAGTAGAATTAACCAAAGATTTTCCTAGATGCATTATCCATCATTTTATGATTATCTATAGAACTATTTCAATGACGATATTTGATTTCCTTCACATGCTCTTCATTGTGATGGAGCACATTGTATCCCTAAACACAAATCTTGGAGATCTGTTGGACAAAGAAGGTTGATTGTTCATGTACATTATGTTTCTTCTTGTAAATAGATCTCAATATTAAAGTTGGGAATTCATAGGGGGCCATGGGTTGATACCCATAAAAAACCTCAAAGGGGGAGTGCTCCATGATGTATTCAACTATGTGATTTTAGCAATGTCAAAGACGTGAAGTTCATTATATCACTATTAGTTTTTTGAGTAAGACATGCAAAGCAATAGACGAAGCTATGATTCATGACTTCCATTTGGCCATTTCTTTGTGGGTGAAATATATTGGAATATTGGATCTTACACTCAGAATTATTCCATAGGGATTTCCAACATTGGCTGAGAAAATGAGTATCTCTATCAAAGGTGTTCGTGCATGAAAAACCAAATGGTGCCCAAATATGTCTAAAAATAGATCAATAATTTGTTATGTCGTAATTATCTTGTTGCAAGGGAGAAACAACACCATCTTGGAGAAGCAATAAACAACTACAAAATCACGTTCATGTTTCTAGAATATCATAGGAAGGCCATGCCATGAAAATGGCTTCCCATTGTTGGAAATTATTCAATAATGGTTGATATAATCTGAACTTGTGGCAGGAAGGTTTGTTATAAATGCATAAGTTGCAATAGTGAATAAATTTTTTAACCTATTTTTGCATGGAGGGTCAAAAAAATATTTCTTCAGATGATGGAGGTTTTTATTAGTGCCAAAATGAACCCCGTATAGAGAAGAATGGGACTCAAAAATAAAAAGAGGTCGAGCATTAGAGGTGGGCACACAAAGTTACTAAATTTTATACAACCAATCATCCTAGATCATATAATTCAAAAATTGTGTTTGGTTGATCATAGTAGTTTTTTGAGTCAATATTTGATTGCCTTCGCATGCTCTCAATGCCTTAACACAATTTCATCATTACTGGAAGTATTAAAGGATGAGAACAATTACACCACTATTGAAAGAGAACGAATGAATTGGTGTATGCATTATGTCATAAAATTCAAATTGAAAGGTATAGGGGTTAAATGGATAAAGCAATAGGGGTCAAGTCAGCATTCAAGTGGGTTACTTCATGCTTTCATTTAGATTCAATTAATATCATTACGTGCTTCGATAATTACAATAATCTTGCAACAAATGCAACTAGAGAAGATGTGATTAGTAAAGGACCCATCACTAGTCGATATAATAGATATTGAAATGGACCCATTGGACACAAAGGAATGAGAAACATGTATGGGTCCATGACCACACTAAAGGTAGTGACAAAATAGAACACATGCATGAAGGACAAGGGACCCTAACACAAACACTCTAGGTTATGGTAGGAGGGGATGACCAAGATCCAAAGAAAACTCTAATTGGTTGGATGGGTGAAACAATAGACGAAGAAATTGAAGCAACAAGTAGAGAACCACAAGAATTCAAAAGAATAACAACTCACCACGAAGCAGGAGAAGAACGGAAAAACAAAATATGACAGAGCACGTTGTAGACCTGAACATGAATATTGTAGATCTATTGGACAAAGGAGGTTTCTTGCTAGTATGTGTTGTTCTAGTACATGGAAATAGGTGGAACAATAAAATTGTAACTTCATGGACATAACATGGTTTCAAATTACCTATGAATTCATTGTAGAGGGCTTCCCCAAATTTTACTTCCCTACAGAGGGCCTCGTTGACTTCAAATTCATTGCATGTGGACTAGCAAACTCTAAATTCCTTGTCCACCTTTGCAGGAGTCTGCAAGTCCTCTCCAAACAATATTTATCATCCATGCATGCAAGTAGTTGATATACTTATATCAACTAAAACCCAAAATGTCTCATGCCATCAAATTGATAGACAAACCCTCTCTAGTTAGCTCTAGCTCGAATTCATGCCATCAAATTGACAGAAAAACCCTCTTTGGTTGCCTCTAGCTCGAATTCATTGCATAAAACCTCAATTAGGAAACCCTCATTATGTTTGTAGAGGTGAATTGCATAAATAATTCCCTCCCTACTCCCTTGAATTATCTCCCATAGTGAAACAACCCTAATCCCCACTCCCCACTCACCTGAATCGTCTCCCAAGAACCGGTGAGAGAACCCCACTCCCCCGAATTGTGTCCTAATCAGTGAATTAACAATCTCTTTGTCTTGGATGGTGTACTCCCCACTCTAAATTATGCCCCAAAATCCATTGATACTCCCCACTCCCCCATCGAATTACCTTTGTTGGGGTGAATTTTTCACTGTGCACTCCCCACTCCCACCAATAACTTCCCAATGCACTCCCCACTCTTGCCAATAATTTCCCAATATGTCAACCCTATGCACGATAGTAACCCAACAATATATGTCAAATTGGAAATGGATCTTTTTAATATCATTGGAAATAATACTACCCACTTAAATAATATCATATCATCTATGATAAATGTAAATTTGCAATATATAACCTTGGAAAAACAACATTTACAATATATATATATATATATATATATATATATATATATATATAATAAAACATTTTTACATTACAATATTATATTAAATTAAGGTAACTATGAAGGTACCGGGTTTCACTAGCTTAAGTATGAAGACACCAGGTTTCACTAGCTGTGACAGAAACCTTTCATGAGTGAATGGACTCGATATTTGATAGTAAAGTTTCATAATGGAGAAACTCTACCCTGTAGATTGATTTTGGTTTAATCAGTGTAATTTCATCACTTAGTAATATGCCATGGATCAAGTCAGATAGATGTTGTAGATTTCACTCTAGCTTATATGTTATAGTACCCTTCTTGTTTTTTGAAGAATATATTACCAAATGGTCTAATATAACGATACATTAATAGAAACCATAAGGCATATAACAAGAATATATATATATATATATATATATATATATATATATATAATTTCCAAATTACCAAATGTTAGTCTAGAGGAGTAATAGTCAATTATAGTTGTGTTGCAAAAAATTAGTAGAATTTAGTCATTTTTAGTTGTCGTGATTAAACGTTTTAGTCACGTAGTCATTTATTTGCCAAATTCTACTAGTGGAGGCATGAGAAGTATTATTGACAAGTAGTCCATTCTTTTTTACTACATCTTCCTCATGAACCTACAAACAAAAATTCTTACATGTTATTTCTCCTAGCAATCAAGGATCTAATACCATGTGAAGTTTCCAGAGTGAACCTAGCTAGTAGAAAAATCACACAAAGATTGCAAGAGAGAGAAAATAAGAGAGAGAAGCTTGAGAGAAACAATGAATTGTATTAAATGAATGAGTAAAATGGTAAAATACACATGATATACATTACATGGATAAGTAAATGTACCATAATAGTGATCTAGAGAGATCTAGACACTCACTGACATAAACTGAAGTAATCTTTTAGCTAGTCCTAGTTAACTAGTCCATGCAACCATAACTTAATTGAGTCCCATGCATGAAAGTAAGAGAAAGAAATGAAATCACAAGATATTCTCTCTCTTGGACACATGCATGAGATATGCACCCTCCTGGTGAGGAAATCAAGGTGAACATGCAATTGTTGGTGATAAAACTGAGGTTTCCATGCATGAGTGCCTTCCACTAGTCTAATTGTCGTGTAACTGACTTTGAACCAAAGAGGGAAGGATCCTTAATTTGTAGGGGAATATTATTAAGAGATAATATTCTCATCTATGTAAGTTCCCTCAACATTGGACTATCAACCTTAGCGAAAGACTTACCTAGGTGAATGTGTAATATATCCAACAACTTGCCATAAAAATCTAACTCAACCTCTAATGGATGAATTTGTCAGTTGCGTTAGAATCTTGACACTGACCTACATATAGATTATCCCTCCCTTTTGATTCCATTTCCTAGAAAATTCTTTGTTCGAGGATCTCCAAAACTAGGGTTTTACTCAGTAAGGAACAATGCAATTTTTGAACTAGGGTTTTGATTTTGAAGTCTTATTTTTCCTTTAGCCTCCATTGAAGGTGTTGTATTGACTCCATATTCCCTAGAGGAAATTGAACTTGGATATTATTAGACAACCCTTAAATAGATGATGGACCCTTCTTTAACCTTGGACGTTGACATTTTCACCTTAGACGTTGAGCATTATTGATTATGACGTCATGTGCAATGATGGTTTGATGATGGTGGGATTAACCTACCACTAGGGAATTCATTTTGATGATTAGTTATGGTCATTTGACATTGACATGTGACCTTTTGATGAGGAGACGCGACTTTTCAATATGATTTTCACCTTTTGATTATGAAACATGGCCTTTGGAGGCTCTTGCACCCTTTTAGAGAGCTAGAGTTGCCTCATATAAGAAGGCTAGTGCTCCCTCCTTGTAAAATCACAACTCACACTTGTGGAGAATCATCACTACATTTATTTGTGTCTTATTTTCTCATCATGGAGATTTTATGTGCACTTTTGGTGTGAGATTGTGTATTCTTTTCTTATTTTGGGGGATGTTTCATGAAACTGGGGTTTCTTTATGTAACATCCTGCTCTGGCACACTAAGAACACTTATTATTTGAGGACACTTGTTCACAAGTGATCTGGAATTTTTGATGTTAGACCTTTATGTTTGATTATGATGCGATTGACAGATGACATGATGTGTTACTATTTGATGTAGACAGGTGCTATTGACGCAGTTTTATTGAGTGTGCAGGGTT
>JZKD02S2230545.1:1017390-1053853 GCA_000966675.3 Picea glauca
AATCTAATGCAATTTATTGGAATGTTAAGGTCTTAAGCATTCATATAATGAAACTTGCAGCTTAGATGGTTAAATTGCGAAGTCCTTATATTACCATGGTAACGATGCAACCTTCATGGGATGACTGTTATGTAAGTTTACAATGATGGCGTCGAATGATTTCGGGATAATTGTTAATTATTGAATCGTAGTAAAGGATTAAGGTTTACCTATTGCATTAAGATACATCTACAACCATTCATTATATTTATGATTACCACTGAGGACTTTTATCTTGTTAGATGTTGAACCAGTCAAGTTTCAGTCTGTACTAGGGGTCCCTTGAATGAGTTTTAGAGGGTACCTTGTTGACGAATATGATTTAGAGTTGCGTAATGGATTGATTTTAAGATTCTTTTAGCTGATAGTCCCTTGTTAATTTAAGTTGTGATGGGGTGTAAGAGCCTTGTGTGTGTGGTCGGCCTGTGTCGGGGGGGAGGTAAACACCCCCAGGTAGCCTTAGGAGTTTTTTCTGTGTGTGATTTTATTCCGGTAAGGGATCAGGTGTCGTATCAAGAGTCTCGGGCCCTTTAAAGGCAGGGTTCCACTCTTGCGACACACCTGGCGGAATTTGCTAGTTTCTGCCCGAGCAGTCGGCCAGGAGCCTATCTGACCCTCTCTCTCTCCGGAGCAGAGGACTAAGATTAAACGCTCTGCCTTCCGGTGTAGAAGTAGCAAACCTACTACCATGTATTCTACCTTCGGTGTTCGTGCGGTACCTAACCCAATGTGTCATTATTGCTGAAGATTTCATGGGGCGCCTTGGTCTTGGGTGTTCCTTCTTGCAGTTTTTGGTCATGCGCCTTGCGTCTTCTTGATGTGATTGTCGTGATTGCATCTTGTCAGTCGTTGGGTGGCGACATAGAGTCCAGTGAGTCTGACTCCCCTCCTCCACGCGCGCACACACCTTTAAAACAAAAAAAAATTTGCACCTGTTGTCCGAGTTGTTGTCGTAACAAGGAGGGTTATTACACTTTATGAATAACAACTTGGCATAGTAGGTGGTATTTTCCAAGTATTTATGTTTTGTTGATGGTATTGAAATAAATGTTCTATTAAAGTGGTAATAAATGCATGTTATCTTGTTTCATTGGATAGTTCTTCCTAGAAACCCTAAGGAACGATTAAGATTGTTTATCCCCTTCCCTTGTTTGTCCATCTTAGTTTTCTTAAAGTGTAGAAGTTCAAGATTAAGGATTGTGAGTGGACACCCCCCTAACCTTGTATTTGAGGTTGAAATCTAGTGTTTATGATAGGCTAAACTCTAGGGTTTGTTTCCTATAAGGTTTGACATAGGCTTATGATTGGACAATCCTAGGGATTTTATATTCAAGTCTAATTTTTCCTTTAGCCTCCATTGTGTTGTATTGACTCCATATGCCCATAAATTCAAGATGAAAAAAGTATTTCTCATTTGCAAGTGATATAAAACCTCTCTCTCTCTCTCTAACTATTTTCATTTATTTTCATTAATTGTTTGGGATAATCTCTAACATAGTCATTTTTTCAATAATTACATTTTCATATTGCACCCAATTAATATAGTTTCATGGTATTTATTCACACATTCATTGGTGGATGGTTTACAAGTATTTTCAATGTCATTTTCCATATCTTCATTTAATTTCTTGTTGATATAGAGATGGTATATTGTTTTTATTGTAAACTTCTTAAATGCTTGAAGATTTTGTCTTATCATGGAGCTCTTATGCACACTTTTGGAGTGATATTATGGATGTTTTCCTTACTTTGACGGATGATTCAAAAAACTAGTGTTTCTTCATGCATAACAACTTGGTGTAGTAAGTGGTAAGTGGTAGTAACTAGGGCTTCTTCATGTAAAGTGACCTGGAAAAGTTAGTCAGTGTTAATAGGGGTCATTTAGTGGTGGTGGTTGATGACCATTGTCATTAGGTAAAGATATTACAATTAGGGCTAGTGAAAATCATCATTAAATCAAGATCTTTGGTGATGGTTAGTGAATATAATTATTATTTTGAGGGACTTTTTGGTGATGAGAATTAGGAGATTGTTTCCAAGTTCAACTGCAAAAGTAGGAATCAGTGATGGGATTAAAAAGGTTGTCACTAATTTTGTTGCTAAAACTCTTGTTGCCAAAATTATCGTTCCCAAAACTCATATACCAAAAAGAGACCTTGGAGAGGGTTTTTGAAATGAACCCCGAGAGTACAAGGTGAGACTTGATCCAGTGATAGTTGTAATTGTTATTAATGGGGTAAATCATGAATGCACTTCCTTTTGTGCTAAGGAAAGGCACTGGTATTGGTAGGCCATGAGGATGCCATATGGAGGAAAACAACTAGTCTATCCATGTAAATTAAGTATATCATTCAAGATTTTGGTTAGGAAAATGACCTATCATTAATTGCATTTCTTTTATTGTTTTTTATTGTTCATTTTTTCTTACCATTCAAGTTTCATCTCTCCTAATCATGTGAAACTCATATGGTTTCCATGGATTCCATTCCTACAACTTGCATGGTAATTATATGTGAATGAAGCGAATAACAACATGTGACAATATAGAGGGATTTGTTGTTGACAAGAGGAGTAATAGGTTGGATTTAAGAAGAATGTCATGGCTGATTTTGCTTGAGATTGGGAAATGAAAGTGACCTGTAAAACTTGTGTGTGTTAATAATTAGCTTTGGTTGAGCTAATATTTCCATTCTAAGAACCTAGAGAGAATCACATTTAGAGTTCCCTTTCCTATGTTGAAGCATTAGAGGGTATGTATTGCTTGAGGGACTACATGGAAGATAAGGGAATTTGGGCCTTGGGTTGTGTATGTCTGTGGGGGAAAAATCGTGGCTAATTGAAGGGTTGGATGTGTTTCTTGGAGGAATTATTTGATATATATGGTGGTAGGTTGTAGTTTTACTATAATTATTGCATTTGTGGGTTAGGATGAGTATGATTAGAGCTGAAGAACTTATACTCATCCTTGTAGTTTCGTAATCCTAGATTGAAGATGGATTTTATAGTTGATTTCCTATGGTTGGGTGGAATGGTATTATAACATAATCAGCCACCCACAGGCCGGGTATGCTACCTGCAAGCCCACCCTTGGACTTTTTTCTCATGCTGACCTTCTTTATTTATTAAGGATGCATAAGATAACATATTTAATGACATGCACACCAATATCCAACAAGCATGCATGATATAAAGATTATGTTAAACAATAATTAAATATATGCAACATAACTACATTCATATACATGTAAATGATAATTAAATTACACAGCAGAATTCATTCATAAAAAGATAGTAATATCACGACAGAGAGCACTTATATTTATGAAAGATGACACCGATTGGCTGTAGACCAAGGACGTTCGACCCAACTGTAGACACCATTGCTCCAAATCTCAACAACAGTGTCACCCCCAAGCCAGGGATATGAATCCATAAGGACAGTTCCAAAGTGTAATTGTGTTCCCAAACCAACCAACTCTCAAGTTCTCACAGGTTTCCCAACACCCACAACAATCCAAGTACCCATATCTCTTCCACCCAGTATGTGCCACCTAAGAGAATGGACCTCCACCCTTCTCTTCCATGCAGTCCGTCAGGTAGTCCTTCTCCTTCCCTCCAGGGCTTCCAACACAGCTGGTCTAGAATTGCAATGCTGGAACTCTCAAGACTCACAGTTGTGAGAAAAACAGGGCATAGGCCAATGCATCTCAGACATGCAGGCCCCAGGTCATGGCTAGATCACACCAGATACCACTACAACCAACTATCTTGTGGCTAAGTTCTTCAATAACTTTGTTTCCTTTGCCAAGCCAAGACGCAGGTGAGGATGGGTCGATGAATGGGTCAGGGAGTGCATGGGAGTGTGTGCATGGGAGTGTGTGAGGAAAGAATGGGTGAGTGAATGGGAAAACAGGTTTAAGTAACCTCGTGGGGAAAATAAGAACCTCCTGGCCTTCCCCAATAAGTTCACATAATTGATCCCCTCCCTTAGAAAAAACAGTAATAAGAAAAATAGGAATAAACACTTTGTCCCTCAAGCTCCCTCTCTTGTGGAATCATAGCCCCCTATAACTCTATTCCTTATTCGTCTAATAGCTAGTGATGTGTTTATTATTATTAATGATCAAAACATTAAATTTCTTGGGCATATTGGCCCTTCAATAATTGTTTGGGCACTCTGGCCTTTCAGCATTGTAACAATACATTATTTAAAATGGCGGTTCAAAAAACTGTGGTGTTACATCGCCTCCCCCTTATTTTGGCACTGTCCTCAATGCATATACAAAATAGAGATAAAAATCTCAAATTTATTCAAAAATTTGTGGGTACTATGCTTGCATGGAATCTTCATGCTCCCATGTAGCATCTTTAGGACCATAGCAGGTCCAATGAACTTTTACTAGTTCTATAACTCGATTCCGGATCATTTTGACTTTTTTGTTCAATACCCACACTGGTTGAACCTGAAAGTATCCCTTTGTCTCTACCTGAATCAGATGCCAATCAATAACATGGTTAGGATCATTTACATATTTATTTAGTAAATATACGTGAAATACATTATGCACATTCATGGAAGCAGGCAATGCAAGTATGTATGCAACCGACCCTATTCTGTCCAATATTTCAAATGGACCATAGAATCTGGCTGCCATCTTGGTACAAATACCCAATTTCAAAGAGATTTTCTTGGGATTCACTTTCAAAAGTACATGCTCCCCTACTTTAAATTCTCTAACTATCATGTTCTTGTCTACATAAACTTTTTGTCTTTCCTTAGCTGCCTTTAAATTCTGCTTAATCTTGACCACCTGGTCTTCCATGTCCTTGAGCAACTCTGGCCCAAGTACCACTCTATCTATGGGGTTGTCCCATCTCACTAGAGTATTCCATTTCCTACCATACAAGGATTCAAATGGGCTCATTTTTAGTGAATCTTGATACCCATTGTTATATGCAAACTCAACCAAGTGTAAGTAATCTTCCCACTTAGATGGCTTATCAATCACATACATTCTCAACATGTTTTCAATTAATTGATTGACCCTCTCTATTTTCCCATCTGTCTGRGGATGATATGTTGTGCTAAAGTTTAGATTTGTGCCAAATCCTTTAAACAATCCCCTCAAGAAATTGGAAGTAAACTTAATGTCCATGTCCGAGAGAATTKTCCTAGGTATCCCATGCAACCTAGCAATTTCCTTCATGAAAATTTCTGTAATATTAGTTGTTGTATGCGTTGTCTTCAGAAGAACAAAATGAGAAGCCTTTGTTAATTTTTCAACCACCACCATGATTGAATCATTTTTCTTATTCGTTTTGGGTAATCCTGTGATGAAATCCATGGTGATCACTTCCCATTTCTTCTCTGGAGTTGGAAATGGCTGCAACAAATCTGTTGGGTGCCTATGCTTAGCCTTCATCTTCTGACATTCCATACATTGAGTGATGTAATATGCAACAACCTTCTTCATTCCCGGCCAAAAGAACTGGCTTCTTACTGCTGTAATTATTTTCTGGTAATCAGGATGTCCAACACAGGGAACATCATGCATTTTATTCAGTACCAAATTCCTCATTTCTCCAGAACTAGGAACATGGATTCTATTTTTATGCATGAGTAATCCATCTTCCTTTATCTGGTACTCCTTTATTTTCTATTTTACATGTCCTTTCTATAAGTTTTCCTTTACCTGTAGGTAATGTTGATCTGTAACAAGACCATCTAAAATTATGCTCTTCAAGTCTGACTCATGCATACTGACAGTAGTAGCGTGCATGAGATGCACTTTCCTACTAAGTGCATCGGCAAATTTATTCTCCTTTCCCTTGATATGCTTGATATCTAAGTTATATTCAGTTAAAAATCGTTTTTTCCTTACATTCAAGGTCGATTGTTTGAAAAGATACTTCATACCAATGTGGTCTATCCTTAATTGGAATTTCTTTCCCATGAGATAATGCCTCCACATCCTCAAGGCGTGAAAAATGGAAGAAAGTTCCAATTCGTGCGTGGCATAATTCCTCTCATGTTCCTTAAGCTTTCTGGACTCGTGTCCATTGACATGTCCATTCTGTGTGAGGACTCCCCCAATTAATTCTTTACAAGCATCTATACATACGACAAAAAAATCATTTGGGTCAACAATATTTAACACAGGTGCACTGGTAAGTAATTCCTTCAACACATTAAAATTATTTTCACACTTGAGTGTCCATTCAAATTTAGTTCCCTTCTTTTGCAAAGAGGTGATGGGATGAGAAATCTTAGAGAACCCTACTGTGAACCTTTTGTAGTAGTCGTCTAATCCCATAAAATATATGAAGTCTAACACGTTTCTTGGTGTTGTCCATCCTCTAATGGATTCTATCTTCTCTGGATCTACTGCTATTCCCTGCTCTGAAATAATGTGTCCCAAGTAATGTATCTGCTTTTGGTAAAAATAACACTTACTCAACTTGTCATACAACTGATGTTCTCTTAGTACTTGCAATACCAATCTCAAGTGATGTTCATGCTCCTCTTCAGACTTAGAATAGATAAGTATGGCATCCATGAATACTATGACAAACTTGTCCAAATAATTTCTGAATATGCCATTCATTAAGCACATGAAGACAACTGGTGCATTGGTCATTCCAAAAGGCACCACTACAAATTCATAATTCCCATACCTGATCCTAAAGGTTGTCTTATGAATTTATTCTTCCTTTATTCTTACCTGATGCTATCCTGCCCTCAGGTCAATCTTTTAAAATATCTTTTCTCCTCTTAGTTGATCAAAGAGGTCATCAATTCGGGGTAGCGAATAATTGTTCTTTATAGTGTACTTATTCAACTGTTGGAAGTCAATACACAACCACAATGTTCCATCATTCTTTTTGACAAAAAGTATTGGTGCTCCCCAAGGCGAAACACTTGGATGGATGTACCCTTTATTCAAAAATTCCTCCAATTGCATTTGTAATTATTTTAGCTCTAGTGTTCTCATTTTGTAAGGTTTTTTTGACACTGGGGTAGCTCCTGACACTAAATCAATTGAGAAATCTATCTCCCTTCTTGGTGACAATACGGGTATTTCTTGGAATACATCTTCAAGTTCCTGTATCACTGAGAAATCTACAAGGCTTGGCCCCTTTGTATCAACTGGATCCTCCACATGCACTTCATACAATTGGCATCCTTTTCTAAAACACCTTTTCAGTTGTAAGGTCGAAATCTCCCATATAGAGATGGGTCTTGGAACTCCTTTCATAGTGCTTTGTTTTCCATTTCCATCAGGACATCTAAATGTCTTGTTATGACAATCTAGGAAAGCATGATGCTTGTCCAACCAATCCATTCCAATCATTATATCATAAGACTCCAATGGTATGATGTTTATATCAATACTAGTATTCACAACATTAAGACTTATGGAACAACTTTTGACCATATCATGGATTCTTCTTTTGGTTCCAGTGGCTAACTGAACCAAACTTGTTTTTCAAAGTTTAATGCTTTTCAAATGTAATTTATCCACTATCTTAGGGTCAATGTAACAATGTCTTGCTCCTGAATCAATCAAAATAGCAATAGACTTATTTATGATCTTACCTTCCACCTCGATCATATTGGATTGGTACTGTGCTTGTCGATCATTTAAAGCTGCATAGATTCTCCCCATATATTTGATTGTTGTATCCTCTTGGATGTTGTGCATAGTCTTCACTTTGTTCTTTATGTGTGCACAATACTTGTATAGGTGATATTCCTTGCATCCCCAACATTGGATTGGTGGTATTCCCCTTTTTCCCAAGGAGTCTTCCTTCTTGAAATCCTCCTTAGCATACTGATCTTGATGATTTCTATTAGACTCATTCCTATTGAAGGGAGGTTTGAATCCTTTACTCCTCTGATCAGACTTCACATTCTTCTTGTCCTTCCAAGATTTCTCCAGGGATTCTCGTCCCTGGCCTTGCTCATACAGGTATTTATCCTTCCAGATGGCCTCAGTCAAGGTCTTGGGTTCATCATACTTGATATTTTACTTATAGAAGGTTGGAAATCCACTTAGAGATATCTTTATTTTGAATTTCTCATCACCAATGAACCTGACATACTTTAACAATCCTAATAACTTCTTCTCAATTCTTCCATAGTCATGATTCCCAACCTGAGTTCAAAGAACTCCTACATTTTCTTGTCATAGAAATGCTCTGAGAGGTACTCCTTCTGGAAGTACTTATTGAACTATTTCCAAGTGATCCTACTTTCATTAACATGTTCCACTTTCTTCAATTGGTCTCACCACACTGCATCTTTCCCATGTAAATGGTAGGTGGCAATCCTAGCTTCCAGGTTTGATGAATAGTTATGCAACTGAAAATATCTTTGGATCCCAAGCAACCATTTTGAGAAATCATCTTCCCTTTCTCTTTCACCATCGAAGGAAGGTGGCTTGAGCTTCCTCATATCTCCTTGCAAACTATTTATCTCTTCTTTCCTTCTCTAGTGTCTGACATGAGAGACTTTTGGGCTTCTTACGAGATCATCCGATGCATAAGAATTTCTTCCTGAGTAAGGAGGTGAGTGGTGTTGATGAGCTCTACTAGAACTTCTGGAATAACCAGCTCTTCCACGAGCATCTCCTCTTTCATGACACCTGCCTTCTTCCTCTTGTCTTGAGTTCGATTCCTTCTTTGTTTTCCTCTGAAATTGATTTAATCTCTGCAACACTCGAGCATTTATCTTACTTTTATCTCTCATCAGTCTCTCGATGTCTACTTTGTATCTCCGCACTTCCATCTTCAGGCTTATTACCGTTTCTATTAATGTTTCCTGATCTCCTTTTTCGTTGCGCCCATTGGAATCTGTCTTTGCATTATCGATTTTGGTATTTTGGACTTTGGCCTCCTTTTCATGACTGGAGGCTTCCTTACCTTCTTCCATTTCCTCACTACACATCTTGAGCTGATGCGCTTAAGCCTCTTAATTATGCAAAATGTGCAAGTGACCTTTTTTTAGAATTATGCGTATGATAGAAAAAAAATTCCAAATCATGGTACAAGTCACTTTCTTGTTTATGGAGATCATATCCCCATTCTCCGAAAATAACAGTTTCCTATTATCCCTGGCTGACACAGAGTTCACCCTGCGTAGGCACTTACCTCAAACCACCTCTTAGGTGACCACGAGTAGATACTACAGCTAAATCCTCCCTTAGCACTTTAATGTCTTAGAGACAACCAATTCGTCCCTTAGCCTTCCTTCCTCACCTCTCAACCTACATATGACGAATGCCATGACCCTGCGCTTAGCTGGAAAAGTGCTTTTCCAGAGCTTCAGGACTTCAAATCTTTGGCCCTTAGCCTTCCTTCCTCATCTCTCAACCTGCATATGACCAAGGCCATGACCCTGCACTTAGCTAAAAAAGTGCTTTTCCAGAGCTTTGGGACTCTGGAGATTTTATCCAGGACCAGATCAATGGTCCTCATCCTCTTGCACGATTAACGATCGAGATATTCTCCGGGACTCCACGCTTTGGGAGTTTCAACTTTTCTCGCCTGCCTCCTCCCGGAACGCCTTTACCTAGAGTTCTTGATCTGTTGACAGGTGTCCTCCCACAAATCAATGACTATGAATCATTTCGGTGCTTCAAGCTTCAGGATTTTCAAACTTCCCTCCTGCACTTTCTCCCTGAGTGCTTTTACCCACAGTCGACGATCCCTCGACGCGTGTCCTATAGAATCGACGGTCAATATATAATCCAGACTTCGGGCCTTCGGGATTTTTTGACCAAATGCAACCTGTCACATATTTCCCTTATGGAGTGTCCAATCTTCCAGACTGCACGATCTATCTCCACATGGTGAAATGTTGGAAGCAGACAGGTGGCCCAATTAGATGGGTGACACATGTCACGTTCTAATTGACTTTTCAATGTTCCAAATTCCCAAAACGTACTGAGATGTGGCGCACATCCCATGTGTCCATGTCATCCTAGGTAAAGTCATCGTGCTTCATTACTTCATCTCTTTGGGCTTCAGGGCTTCGAGAGTTTTCAAACTAGCACACTTCCAATTCTCCCAAACTCCGAATTCCTGAACTGGCCAATCTGTCGCCAAGTGTCCTCCTAGATCGGATGACCAATATTCATTTTGTTTTTTCACCAGGAGTCCACAGATATTCTCCACATGTCCTCCTCAATCTGACGACTATGATTTCTTCGGGGCTTTGGACTTCAGAGATCTCAAACTTCAACCTTTTTCCTTGAAAATAAAAATATTTTTTTTCTGAAGTTTGCGATATTTTGACACGTGTCCCCTATGGATTGACAACCACAATTCCTTCAGGACTCCAGACTTTGGAAATATCAAATTTCAAACTTATTTGGCCCCACTTGTTTTTATCCGAATTCATGGATCTGGTGATGCATGGCTCTTGGAAGGTCAATGGCTGAGATCTTCTCGGATGACAAGATAGTCGATGTTTTCTTCAACTCTCTGACTCTCCGGGCTTCGGGAGTCTCAAACCTCAACTGAAAATCTCTCAAACGGATTCATCAGGAGTTACTAATCTGATGACATGTAACCTCTGGGCGATCGACGGTCAGGATCTACTTCGGACGATCTGTCAATCAATGTTTCCTTCGGGTCTCCAACTCTCCGGGCTTCGAGAACTCGAATCTCAACTTCTCCTCGCTCGATCTTTCTTGGAGTTCTTTTACTTGGACCACACGATCGATTGACATGTGTCCTCTTATGGATCGATGGTCCCCAGCTACTTTAGTTATTCGAAGTTTCGATGGTCGAGCCCTATCTGTCACATCATTGCATGCCTTTCAATTTTTGGGGGCATGCATTGGCGGTTTGGAGTAACCCACTTTTCGCCCACCAATTATTCTGATGCTGACACGTAACCCCCCCAGGGAAACCGTGGTTTGGATTGAGGGACCGCATTGGGAAATTGTCTCTCGTGCAACTCGGTTCCCCACAATGCTTGTTGGTCGTTTATCTCTCTCTCCAATGGGATCCGACGCTTGCGACCTTAACCATTCTTCCTTTTCATCGGATGACCCCTATTTACCTGTCCTTCGATCCAACGATCCCAAATCTCCTCGATCCTAATGTGGAAATCGTTCTTGAATTAAAAAGGATCGGTCATGATCCTTCAAACCCTCATAGAGGTTCTATGATGTTTTGTCTCCTACGTAGCATCTACAACGCCATTCCTCTTGAGATTTTCAACTTCACGATTAGAGTTCGATATCGAAAATGATATTCTGACCAACAGACTTGGCCCATACCAGCTCATTGTTTCAACCAGAAGCTCTGATACCAATCTGTAACATACCTAGCCACCCACAAGCTAGGTATGCTACCTGCAAGCCCACCCTTGGACTTCTTTCTCATGCTGACCTTCTTTATTTATTAAGGATGCATAAGATAACAAATTTAATGACATGCACAACAATATACAGCGAGCATGCATGATCTAAAGATTATTTTAAATGATAATTAAATATACACAGTGGAAATACATTCGTATACATGTAAATGATAATTAAATTACACAACGGAATTCATTCATACACAGATAGTAATATTGCGACAGAGAGAACTTATCTTTATGAAATATGACACTGAATGGATGCAGAACAAGGATATTCCACCCAACCGTAGACATCGCCGCTCCAAATCTCAACAATAGTGTCACCCCCGAGCCAAGGCTATGAATCCACAAGGAAGGTTCCAAATTGTAATTAGGTTCCCAAGCCATTCATCTCTGAATCTCTCACAGGTTTTCCGACACCCACAACAATCCAAGTACCCAACTCTCTTCCACCCAGTCTGTGCCACCAGAAAGAATGGACCTCCACTCTTCTCTGCCACGTAGTCCCTCCAGAAATCCTTCTTCTTCTTTCCAGGGCTTCCAACATAGTTGGTCTAGAATCTCAATACTGGAACTCTCAGGACTCGCAGTTGTGAGAAAAACATGGCACATGCCAATGCATCTCATACATGTAGGCCCCAGGTCATGGATGGATCACACCAATGACCACTACAGCCAACTATATTGTGGCTAAGTTCTTCAACAACTTTGTTTCCTTTGGCAAGCCAAGACACAGGTGAGGATGGGTCGATGAATGGGTCAGGGAGTGCATGGGAGTGTGTGCATGGGATTGTGTGAGGAAAGAATGGGTGAGTGAACAAGAAAACAATGACCAAATCATTAGTGGAACCCCCCCATCATACCAGAGGCGGGTTTAAGTACCCTTGTGGGGAAAAAAAGAACCTCCTAGCCTTCCTCAAGAAGTTCACGTAATCGATCCCCTCCCCTGGACAAAAAGGGTAATAAGAAAAATAGGAATAAACACTTAGTCCCTCAAGCTCCCTCTATTGTGGAATCATATCCCCCTATAACTCTAGTCCTTGTCTGTCTAGAAGCCAATGATGTGTTTATTATTATTAATGATCAAAACATTACATTTCTTGGCCATACTGGCCCTTCAATAATTGTTTAGGCACTCTAGCCTCTCAACATTGTAACAATACATTATTTAAAATGGGGGTTCAAAAACCTGGGGTGTTATAGGTATTAGTTTACAACTAATGTTTTAGTCCATTATCATAAAGATATGTAATTATCTTTATTTATGTGTGAATAAGTTTATGTCAATTATTCCATGATTGTTTTTTGATATATGTGGGAATTTTGTAATGGAATGGCTATCTTGATGGGAAAACTATTTATTGGTTATGTAAATATAATTATATTAATTATATTTGAGTATAGCTCATTATATATGTTAGTTATAATTAGGAATACATGGCCAGGTTGTTGGATGCCATTGGAAGTTATTTATGTTAGATCTGATGTGTTGAGATTCTCTATTTTGCATATATATTTGTGTATATAATCATGAATAGTTAATTATGTTTAAGATCCAATTTATGCACATGTGATTTGTTATGTGATGCAATTCCTAGTCATAATCATGTGCATGAGAATTGAATTGGGTTTCCACTTGTGATTTTTTATTATGTAGTGCTAATTCAAAAATTGTTTTGAGTATGATTTTTCCTACACTATTGTTAGAAACCAAAATGGTTCTAGTGGGAATTCTAAATGAAGAGAAATAAATAAATTTAGAGTGGTTATTCTCCAATGACTAAGGGAGGAGGGTCCTAGTACACTATAGAGTGGTATGAGAAATATTTTAAAACTATATTGTTATTGGTTGAGTATGTGACTTATTGAATGTTCAATATTACATTTTTGTGCAAACTATTTGACAAAATGCCTTTGTGAGCAATATGTTTATTTCCTCAAGTTGGATGCTCATAATGATGAGCTAATGGTTAATATTCATATGATAGCATAGAATTATGTTGTCGATATTTCCCTTCAACCTAGAACCAAGTAGTTAATTCCAAGAAACATATATTTACTGTATCAAATCACAACTATGTTACTCAATGAAACAAGTAGTGGAAGCATACACAAGGAAACCAAATCAAGCACATAAGAATACAAAGAATTTTGGTTAAACCCATGGAAAAACCCCGAAGGGTAAACCGGTCCAACAATGCTTTTATTAAGGTCAATTTAGGGTTCCCATAACAGGAAAAATGTCCCACTAAGAGGATTATACATTGCAAACAAACCTGGAAACACTTTTTCTATTGTACGAGCTGTACTGGCATGTTTCCCAATACATATGTGACTTTTCCTTCTCTGGCCCATGGATGTCCATGACCTGTCCTTCTATGAAAAATGGATATCCGCGATTTTATCTTATGAGACCCACAAATGTGTATGGAAAGAACATATATAAAGATTCATACAAATATGTTCTTCCCTCTGGTCTTTGTCCTTTGAAACCCACATGTGGCTGCTTCTTCTCTCTCTCCTCCTTAACCTGTATGACCTATAGATGAAAGTACTTCTCCACCTATCAATATATTGAATCATGGTCCTTTGTGATTCAACCCTCTCATCAATACTTGGATGAACTCTCTTCACCCAACCAATGAGATCTCCTCACTCTAGTGTAATAAAAAGTCCTTCTTTCCTCCTACACTCCTCACACAAGAAAAAATCCTTCTTTGTTATCCTCAACCTTGGTCTATCACCAAGTCTCTCAAAAGTGTATCTCACACAAGTCCCTACCTTTCTCTCTCATCAAGTCTCTCGACCTCAATATCTCATCAACATTCCCAACCATGTCAACTCCCTCATACAAGTCTCTAACTTTGATCAAGTCTCATCAAAACTGATTTCTCTTATACCCCATCCTTGCTTTTATAATCATGAGTTACAGTCTATTTATAATATTCAAAGCGATGTACGGTTGATATTACTTCTAACATCCACTAAATATTTATATTACATGTTGCATGCTAAGAATGTCCTTAAATAACTCAATTCACTAATAAATACAATTTTCCTTTAATAAATTCCTTCTAACTAAAGTAAACTCAAGACTAGAATATTTTCAACTACTTCCACATGAAAAACACATGCCTATGTGAAAGTACCTGTCCAATGATATCAAAACATCAACATATGTCTCTATGATTTCTTATGGAGTGAATCTTCTATGATTATGAGAATTTGGTGACCAAATCTCATGGAGTAGGGAAAATATGTATTTTCTTATATCTTGTCGATGAGATTTAAGTATTAATATACATTGGGTGTGTAATAATTTTTCCTTTGATATGTCCCGAGTATGAAAATAATATTGAATGTGAATGAAGTTGTGGATATGTAATAAGGTTCAAGTTCCACTTCATGAAAGAATATAAACTTGTAGGTTTTTCATGAGGTTCAGGTATCAAATCTCATACTTGCAAATTCTTTTATCATTTAGATGGCGAATTTAGTGTTCAAACTAGTGGATGTTGTTAGTAAATGTTGTTGTAGTGAATTGTGAATTCAATGGATAAATTATGGAAAATTTGAATTGGGGAAAGTAGAGGAAATCGATAGATTTGGTTAAGTACCCAAATATGTTAACTAACATAAATATGAAATGGAGGATACAATGAAAATAGTCATTATATGACCCTAGATTAGTTATCGAAAAGGAATGTGTTATCAAGTTAAGGCATGTTTGATTCATGTTATGAGGTCAAAACATGGGATGTCATGCATGGTTATGTCAATGTAACATGTGATTAAGAAAGTGATGACACATTTATATATATGGTATTTTGATATGATATAAGGACATGCAATGAGTAGACATGGGTAATAACTTTAATAATTCATTACGTAACAATTATCTAATAACTTGATGATTAAGCATGGGATGAAAAAGTTGTAATATAAATGGTAAGTAACATAGGGATTTCTACATTGTGTGCCTCCATCATTCATGGGCTTCAAAATTTGAGAAAAGAAATGATTTGAATAGATTCTAAGAGAAACAAGTGGAATTGGAAGCTTCTCATTATAAAGGAAAAAGATGGAATTTTCAGCATTATCATCATAATCATCATTCATCCACATAAAATAAAAAAGAAGTGCAATTCATAAAACATATTCCATGAAATTTATGTGTGTGTGTGTGTTATCAAAATCATAACAAATATACATTTTTTACAAAATGGCACATCGTTCCCAATATACAAAATGGCAGCAAGTGCCCAAACATGGAAAATTGACATATAGTGATCTAGATACAAAATGAAACTCATTGGTCACTCATTGACCACTGCCACCCTTGCAACTATTAGGTGTATCCCAGAACTTAATCTTTCTTCTCTTACTTGAAGCAACACCTCAAGTGGTTTTGTGCCTAGGTGTGGCTCCTCACTCTAGAGACTGGACAAAGAAACAACATTCTTATAAGTTTTTTTTCACAATGAATTAATATATTTTAAAAATCATACTTTATAATTTGAAAGCTTAGAAAACTCACCACAAACAATATTGACAATAGAGAGGGTGTTACCCTCCTCCGGGAGCGTAACCTCATAGTGATGCCATCCTGCAGTAGTTACAAGGATCAAAGCATGGAATTTAAAACAAATGCATAAAATTAATTCCATTCATGATACATAAATATTCATCAACAAATTATCTCATCTTGAAAAACTCGGGAAATGGTGGGGAGTCGCTAGTAGGTGGATCACTTGGTTGTACAACCTGATCTGAGGGAACATATACTCTATAAACCTCAGTGGATGGTACAATATGGTATGCAACATAGATGATCGATGGGTCTAGTACATGTGTAGCCATTGTGGATGCATCATATGGAAAATGTGGTGGGGGTGGGTCATGTATGGGTGCATCAACTATGGATGGATGTGAAGGAAAAGGAGGAGGGGGTGGGTCATGTATGGGTGCATCAACTATGGATGGATTTGAAGGAAAATGAAGAGGGGGTGGGTGGCATACATGTGCAATAACTTTTTATGGAAGGGATGGGAAATATGGTGGTGGTGACCAGCAATAAAACGCCATGGGTTTTACAAGGGATGGTAAAATGCTTGGGATGGAAATAGGTATCCCAAGATCCAGGGAAAGGTTGCTAAGGACTATACTAGCCTTTTAACTAGGAAAAAATGGTGAGGGGGATGTTGGTAGTGGTGGGTAATGAAAGGGTTTTGGTACAAGTGACCTAACAGTGGATGAAAAAAATTGCATACATATTTATAAATTTGTATTAGTACAAAAATGTAAAACTCAATCAAAACAATATAAAAAATTTCACATTTAAACAAGATTTATATAAAGACATGATACCTACAAAGGGGGTGACTTTTCCATCCTAGGTGGACATGGTTCATCATTGTATGGTACTGCAATCTATAGAAATACAACAACATTATATTTGAGGATGCCAGAGAATAACGAAATCATTGTGGTGAATTTATCAAAGGTGACACATACTTGTGTATGCGGTACACCAAATGTGCAGATTTCCTCTATTGATGCATCAATAGTGGAAAATCACTAATACATCTACCAATATGGAGGGTATGCTATAAGAGCATAGAAAATACAAACATCATATAATAAGATAGAGAAAAAAAAAAATATATATATATATATATATATATATATATATATATATATAGAGAGAGAGAGAGAGAGAGAGAGAGAGAGAGAGAGAGAGAGAATCAATGAAGAACATAGAGATGGTTTAGATACTGACCACATACATGAAACTGTCTTATCTACTGGCCTCCATTGGCCTATAAAAAAAATTATTATAGCTCAAGCATATATGAGGGTCATATGAATGCCTAATATGTCCATGTGGCCTCTCACAGGTGGACTCTACTCTAGGTATTGAAGGTTCATCCCCTCTCTCAATGTCACCTGAAGGTTGCTCCTACTGATATAATTCCACACAACTTCCATGTTGGACTAGGCTTTGAGTCAAAATTGATAATGATAAATATGTTTGGGCAATTCCTTCCATGATGAGAGGATGTTGAGCAGGGGGTTAAGCCTTTTCCTAGGAGGACGATGACCTTGTTGATGTTTGGAAAACATCGAGAAGACATTCTCCTAGATTAATAATTAATAACATAATTATTAATTATTAAATAATATATATGATAAGAAATAATAATAATAAAATAGTTATTGATTATCCAAGGGATGCATCCTTTCATGGATGGTCACCATATGTTATATATATATGAAACATGCATGATTGTAATAAAATATCAAATATACAATATTGTTTCATATAGAAAAATTAACATGGTATCAGAGCAAGATTGGACTTGACTCCCTCACGGGAGGGCCTAGGAAAAAAAGAGAGACAAATGCATAGTCTTGGATATAAATCTTCTTTGAATATCATTGGTAATCTATTGGAAATCATTGGGACAAAATTTTACCACGGACGACATGACAACTGTAGATCATCTAGATGACATACATGCAATTTCCCAACAATTTCTTGTGGCACACAATTGATGGGGACCATTGACACATGGTTTCTTCGTACGTTGGCCATGGATTCTCTATTATATAAAATACCATCTCCATTTCATAGAAATTAAGGATTTAACTTGTTTCCTGCATTGAATATATCATTGGGGTTTCAATTAGAGCTTCAGTATTTACAATAATGGTGGAATTCAAGGATGTTATACCCATTATGGCGGAGAAATTGGGAGAGAACGATTTCATGTCCAAGATATGTAATGGGTTATGTATTCTAGAAGATCTATTGTTGGGTTTAATAACTTTGGAGAGCATGAGGAGGAATTCACGTCTGTTGGAGGTGGATTCCTTGACAGATTCAGAGTTGTGAGCAATGATGGGTGAAGGGGATTTAGACAGTGACGGGGCTCTAAATGAAAATGAATTATGTGTTATCATGATCAAACTATGCCCTTATTTCATGGTTGAGGAAAATAAATGGCTTAGCAAGGCCATGATATGGTTTAGCAACATGGCTTCCATGGTATAAATATAAATGTATCAATTTTTTTCTAGGAATTATGGAGAGAATAACCCGCGATTTGTGAAGCCTAATATTTGATTCAGTAATGAAGGGATTTTCATTCAGAATTATCGCAAAAATGTGATCCCAAGCCAAATATTGAGAGACTTGGAAAAACAACATGCAAATACATTCTTCTTCATGCGATCAATTGGTCGAGTGGGATCTGCACCCAGGAAAACATTGAGAAGTTTGAGTGGATTATGATTATCGTCGGTAATAATGGAGTAGTCGCCTTTAATCTAAATCTGAATTATAGAATCAGTGGGCTTGTTCTCTTGAAGTAAGAATATTGAAAGAACATTGAATAGAGGTATTTACATGACCAGGATAAAGTTTGCCACTATTTTTGTTTTGATATGTATTGATTTAATTGGGAGCTACTACTATTGTCTCCATGTAATATATGTTGGAGTTACTTCACACACACCTACGATTTATTTTTCCTAAGGTTTTTCCTAAGTTTATTATTATTTATCCAATCTCCTAAAGTTTAGGGAGAATATTCCTCTAGGATAATATTCTTTTCAGTTTTCACTTCAGTTTGACTAGTTGAGTGGAGTCTAGAAGATGCATTGGTTTTGTCACCATGCAACCTTGGGATCATCACCATATAATGTGCATTAGACTTGGTATCATCACCAAACTAGTACATTAGACATGATTCCATGATATCCTCCTCACTTCACTCTGTTTCAATCAGTTAACTAAAGAATGGTAGACCGGTTAACTCAACTAAGTGGCAGTTCACTCCCGTAATTGCCTGAGAGACTAGACTAGGTGGCAGATCACTCTTGTAATTGTTGGTGTGTGTCCATATCACTCTATCCCACCACTATGGAACATTTCCTTCACCTCCAGTGTGCATTGGTTGAGTTATACAAAGTATATCATGTGTAATCAATATTCATTATGGTTAGTGAGAATTCTTCCATTCTTTCTCTCTTGCTTCTTCTTTCTCGATTTATCTCTGCAAATGTGTGTTGTATTTTATAGATAGATCTATTCTATGCAGGTTCAAAACATTTACATGGTATCATAGCTGACATAATAATAAGCAAAATCTACACCAAATTATTTTTGCAAGTACCAAAGATCGAAGACAACGAAAAAATGGAATTCCCAAAAGAATTCATTCTTACACCTTACAATTACTTTGCATGGAAGGACATAATAGTCATGCATATCTGAACCATAGGATTGTATAGGTTAACCTTGAATAAAAATATAGAATCGACATCATCCATAGAAAAATCCAAGTATCTAAATCGAATGGATGAGCATTCAGAACAATTTGCAGTCTCATCTCTCTCGATCTCCTTTTTCATATACCTTCCATTAGAACCCCCAATGAATCCTAGAACACCCTGGAAGGGATCATTGGAAAACATTATGAGATGAGGGGACACATGCTTGAGGTGTAATTTCTTACATTAGATCCAAAAATCTTCGTCAATCTCCAAGATTTATTTACAAAATATAAGGATTTATTGTCGCAATTCAAAGCTTGCGGGGTTGATAAATATAAGGAGGAGAAACAAATGGTTCTCACAATTCTCTCCAAACTTGGTCCTAAATTCTATTTGTTCATATCCACATTCCATTCAGTCAAATTCTCCTCTGGAGCCACCTGGAATATGCCTTCTCTTGAGGAATTTATCGAATCCCTGACACAAGAGAAAACCAAGCTCATCAACATGGGAAAAATAAAAGGCCCAAAGGCGCATGCACTTACTGTGCAAGATGGAAACAATAAATATAAAAAATATAAATATAAAGACAAAAGGAAATCTCATGCAAATCTGAAGAAGGAAGGGTACTCAAAACCCTTCACCGTAGCCTCTGGATCCAAAGGTGGAAAGGGAAGAAAAGGGGAGAAATGCACATACTTGCATAAAGGATTCCATCCAGAATCTGCATGCATACAGAAACAAATAGATCTAATGACTCAAATACTTCAGAAAAATAACCTCGGAGACCGCATCCCCAAGGGTGCCAAGAAGAAGAATCCAGAAGATCAGAATCCCAAGAAAGGAAATTCTATCCATGCTTTGATTTCCATCAACTCCTCTCCCGATGCTTAGATCGTAGATTCAAGAGCATTAGATCACATGGATGCCACAAAAGAATTTTATTCTTCATTTGATGCATGAAAAGGTCCTCCTATTCTGATGCAGGAAAACTCTCTAGTCGAGGTCATCAACAAAGGAAGGATTGAACTCACCAACAGAAGCTTCGAGAATGTGTTGCATGTTCCCAAACTTTTCATCAATCTTCTCTCCATGTATTAGATGACGAATTCTGACATATGAAAGAAATTCATATTCACACGTAATGTAGTGGACATCTATGACATGCAAACCAATTCCAGGGTTTCCACTGGTGAGGTAAATCATCAGTCAAGATTGTATACATTTTCTGAATTTATTAAACCATATTCTGCTTTATAGCTTACCCATGTTGATGAAAGTAGTAGGATATGGCATGAAAGTTTTGGGCATTTGAATTTTAGATATATGCAATAGATTATCAAGAAAATGTTGGTTGATGGTATACCAAAAATATGTTTGGCACTTTCCATTGCAATAGCCAAGGGATAGGAAGTCCATCAGATGGACGTGAAGAATACATTTCTTCATGGTGATCTCTCTGAGGAGATATATATGGATCATCCCTAGACATTTATGCAGGATTCGTCTTTGGTCTATCGACTGAAGAAGTCTCTTTATGGCCTCAAGCAGGCTCTGAGGGAATGCTATGCCAAGATGGACTCTTACCTGTTGTCACAGAACTTTGTATGTTGTAAATAAGACCCAAATTTATACATGCTCGGGACAGTTGATTCACTTCTACTCTTAGTTCTGGACGTTGATGATTTGTTGATCACTGGTTGCTTGAATTCAGTGATTGTTGCACTCAAGAGGATTCTACATGACAGGTTTTTTATAAAGGACATGGGTCCACCACACTTCTTCCTTGGACTCGAGATCAATCAGGATGCATCATGAATCAAACTGTCTCGGGACAAGTATGCTCAAGATCTCCTTGAGAGATTTCACATGATAGACTACAAGTCTTCTTAGACTCCTTTCCTATCAGGAGTCAAACATGAGGATGGAGGGGAGACTCCATTGGTTGAAATCACACTATACATACATCTAGTGGGGAGCTTGGTGTATCTCACACACTCCATGCTAGACCTCTCCTATGCATTTTGTGCAGTTTCCAGGTTCATGCAAGAGTTGCATGAGCTACATTGGAAGGATGCAAAGAATATCCTTCGATATGTACAGGGCACCATCATCTTTGGGATTCATTATGTAGAAGACTCTACATTATATCTCATCGGATTCATTGATTCTGACTAGGCTGGAAATATCACTGATCACAATTCCACATCTGGTTTCTCACTCATTCTTGGTTTTGGGCCAATCTTTTGGTCGAGCAAGAAGTAGGATGCTATTTTTCTTTCTTTAGCTGAGGCAGAGTATAGAGGGGTAGTTAACATAACCATTCAGGCTATGTGGCTACAACACTTTCTCACTTAGTTTGGCATTCAGTTTCATCGGTTGATCGTCATCTGGTGTGACAACCAGAGCACTCTAAATTTCTGTAGAGATCCAATTCATAGGTAGCATATGAATCACATTGAGATCCACATTCTCTACATCCAGGACTTATTACACGAGGGGATCATCAACCTATTTTTTTTTCCTTCAGCAGAACAGACAATAGATATCTTCACCAAGACCTTCACTAAGTAGAAGTTCCATTCTCTGCGAAGTCATCTTGGAGTGAAGGACACAGTTTCCTAGCAACTGTAGTTTTTTTTTTTTTTTACATACATTGTACCTTGAGGGGGGGGTTTCCCATGAGCTTTTCCCTCTTTCCTCACTTTATTTCAGTGTATCTTTTGTATTTGGGTACCTAACATGGCCTCATTGTCCGGACCCATTCTTTATTTTCACCATGGTGATGTTCAGGTGGGGGGTGTTGGAATTACTTCACACACACCTAGGATTTTTTTTTCCTAATTTTTTTCCTATGTTTATTAGTATTTATCTAGTCTCCTAAAGTTTAGGGAGAATATTCCTCTAGGAGAATATTCTCTTCAATTTTCACTTCAATTTGACTAGTTGAGTGGAGTCTAGATGTCGCATTAGTTTTGTCACCATGCAACATTGGGATCATCACCAACTAATGCGCATTAGCCTTGGTATCATAACTACAATATAAAATTACCCATGATTCCCTCATCTCCTCTTCAATTCACTTTGTTTCAGTCAATTAACTGAAGACTGGTAGACTAGTTAACTCAGCTAGGTGGCAGTTCACTCCCGTAACTTCCCGAGAGACTAGACTAGGTGGCAGTTCACTCCCATAATGGTTGGTGTGTGTCCAGATCACTCTAGACCACCACTATGGCACATTGGCTCCACCTCCAATGTGCATTTGTTTATTTATATAGATTATATCATGTGTAAATTATTCATTATTCATTACGATTAATGATAATTCTTCCATTCGTTCTCTATTTCTTCTTCTTTCTCAATTTCTATATGCAAATGTGTGTGGTATTTTCTAGCTAGATCTATTTTGTGCACGTTCAACACATTTACAAGATATAACTATCTACAATACATGTACGCTAAAATGTCAAAGAATTTGGTTGGGGAGTCCATGCAAGTGATTGTTGTGGATAATTGAGGTTGATCAGATGGCTCTGTGAAGGGATATTGTGTGAGGGTAAGGAATAAAGAAAATTATACATTGGAGAGGTTTCTCCATTAGAAGAGGAATACTAGATACATCATGCTTTGTAAATAGTATGGATCATGTATTGGTTTGAAGAGTGGTATATGCTCTTTGTATGTTTTCTTTGGTGTGTTACATTCAGATTATGTGAGAGCCAATCTAGATGGATTCCAAGTGTGTATATGTGGTTTCACCTAGTACGTGAATATGTTTGAATGTAGAGGGGCATGCATCTCCCCATGCATGGTATTCAATAATTGATGGATACGTGTTGAGCTTGGGATTCACCAAAAGAATTACATATCCAAACCTTTACTACAAGGTTGATGGTGATGAATTTTTTATTCTAGTACTATACTTTGATTTGTTCATTACTAGGGAAGAACACTTGATAGCTTGGTGTAGATAAGAGCTATTAGAATTCAATACATTTCTATTGATGAGAATAATGCAAATATTCTGACCAATCCATTGTCTAGAGAAAAGTTTGTGTACTTATGGGACAAGATTAATGTGGCAAAGAATGTCTCACTTGTTGAGAGGGAGTGTTGATGTTTGAGGCAACATCATGATATATTCTCCCCAGAGGATCCTATATGGACTAGTAGGAGGGAACGTGGACTTCATCTTGACCTGCCTTAGATGGTCAGATGAAGGAACCAAGACATTGGATTGATGAGGAAACTTCGATATGTCTTCGGGGACATTGGTTCCATGAGGGAACCTCAACATGTCCTAGAGATGTTTGAGGTAGGTATTATAAGGGAGTACAATGTTCCTTACAACCCTCAATAGAATGGGGTCACAGAGAGGAAGAATAGATCTATTGTTGAGGCAGTCAAGGCGATGATTCATGATCAAAATTTACCTATGTTTTTGTGAGAAAAGGAATCCATGAATGAAGTGTATGTTCATAATAGAAGTCCTCATAATACTTTGAGGAGAATGACTCTCAAGGAAGCCTTCACTAGAATGAAGCCTGAGGTTGGACACTTTGGGATATTTTGGTGTCCATTATACATGGCATTCATGTACCCAAGGATAAAATGACCAAGCTAGAACCTTCAGGAAGAAAGAGTACATCTGTAGGGTACAGTGAGTATTTGAAGGCATACCAGATGTACATCCCTAGTGAGAGACAGATTAAGGTGAGCAAAGATGTTTCCTTTAAGCAGGAGGTAGCCGTCAAGAGATCTAGAGGATATCACATGGATATTGATAGTGAGAGACAGGAAGAGATTATTCCTTTTCCCCCTCAACCTCTAGTAGTTCAGAGGGAGATAGTTGAGCCTATTGATCAAATTGATCCCATTGATCCTATAGCTCTAGTTGATTTTCTTGGAGATATTGCATTAAGTCGGAAGAGACCTGCATGGGATCATCAAACTATGCAAGAGGAAGAAGCACATGCAACTCCTCGTGGTACCTTCCGAGAGAGAAAGAGACCTCATAGATATTCATTCTATGCCACATCTATGAGCCATATCATTGATTTTGAGCCTTCCTGTTATGATAAGGCATCTAGTCAGCCAGTATGGAGACATGCCATGATGGAGGAGAATCATTCCATCATAAAAACAAAATGATGTGTAGGATATTGTTCTGAGAACTAAGGAGAATTCTATAGTGACTTCCAAATGGATCCATAAGATCAAACACACAGTTGATGGGAGCATCAAGAAGCACAAAGATAGATTTGTTTCTAGAGTATTCTCTCAGGTGGAGGGAATATATTATGAGGAGAAATTTTCTCCTATTTATTGATACACTTCTATCTAGACGATTATTTCCCTTGCATCATCCATGGGTTGGAGAATACATCAGATGGATGTGAATACAACCTTTCTCAATGGAGAGATTGAGGAAGAATGATACATCGAACAACTAGATGGTTTCATGATACATGAGAAGGAGTCTCGTGTGTGTAGATTGAATAAGGCCCTATATGGACTCAAGCAGGCACCTCGTGATTTGTATGTGAGGATTGATGGACACCTGATGAGTTTGGGCTTCAACAAAAGTTTTGCTTATCCCAACCTATACTACAATATGGTAAATTGTGTGGTAGAGAACTGATGAGATATTCCTGAATCAGGGGAAGTACATAATTGAGAGGTTAAATAAGTTTTGGATATTGAACTATAAGCCCATGGCTAAACCAATGGTGATGAATCTGAAGAAACTAAGTGTGTCTTCTTCCTATTCCAACGAGATTTATCCAACCCTATACAAATAGATGATTGGATCATTGATGTATCTGGTTAACACGAGACCATATATTTTCTATGCAGTGAGTGCACTTAGCCAATTTATGAGTCAACCAAGATAGACACACTGGATTGATGTGAAGCATGTGTTGAGATACATGCAAGGCACAGTTGGACATGGTCTAAGATATACTTCTAGTATTGACATGAGATTGCAGGGATATACTGAATCCGATTGGGCAGGGAGTACAATGGATAGGAAGAGCACCTTCGGGTTTTCCTTCACTTTGGGATCTTCCATGGTTTTCTGGTGTAGCATGAAACAAACTTTTGTGGCTTTGAGCACCATGAAAGTAGAGTACATTGAATTGAGTGTGGTATTCCACGAAGTATTATGGCTTGACAAGCTTCTTGAATATTTATTTAGACATGTGTTGGATTCCACCATTATTCATTGTGATAACCAGAGTTTTGTGACATTCTTAGAGAATCCACTGTTTCATGACAACTCGAAACAAATTGAGATAAAGTACCATTATGTTTGAGACATGGTACAGAGGAAGGAAGTACTGGTGTAGTACCATCCTGCAAATGAGTAGGTTTTTTATGTTCTTACCAAAATCCTTACGAGGACGAAGTTCGAGCACTTCTATGAAAAACTTGGTGGGGCAGAGAATCACTTCCTCACTGAGAGGGAGTGTTAATGTTTTCATCTTCCTGAGATATTATCTAGATCATACTCCTATGTGAATGAGTTGATCTGATTTGTGAGGAAACTTATCTGAGAGGTATAAGTGGGTTTTGGATTATATCCCAATGTCCCTTGTGGAGAGCACATGAGGACACGTCAAGGGATTTGACCTTGACATCACACATTATGGAGAGTTGACCCTAGTTTCTCTAGAGGGAGTAGCACCTAGAAGTCTACATGGGTGTGCCATCTGTGACAGACCATTTGCTACAATTTTTCGAGTAAGCATCGGGTGGACCTTCTCCTAGATTAGGTTGCAGACCAAGGGAGATAAGATGCATTTATCACAAAGGTGTACTTGTCATATTACTTCCTTGATCATGACAAGGAATAATATGGATTCAATGTGCTTGAGGTGCTTTCCACATGTCAGTTAGCATCGAGATGAGATTCACTCATAGGGGTGTAACTTTGGTGAACGACCTTGGTGTGGTATTTTTCATAGTCATGGTGATTTGACTAAGAATGATAAAGACTCAAGATACTAGATGTTATCACATGTAGACTTAGAGTGGGATTGATCTCATAGAGAGTCAGTTGGCTCAAAGGGAGAGGCACAAGGAGAGTTTCCCCTCAATTCAGGTGGGAGAGAGACATCTCCAAGGAACGATAAACAAGTGTCATGAGTCTAGGGAGAAGTTTGTATACTTCAAAGAAAAGCTTGTCATGATGCATAATGTCTCCATTATTGGGAGGTAGTGTTAATGTTTGGACAAAATTAGGAAGACATTCTCCTAGATTAATAATTAATAATATAATTATTAAATATTAAATAATATATATAATAAGTAATAATAATAATAATAATAAATAGCTATTTATTATCCAAGGGATGCATCCTTTCATGGATTGTCACCAAATGTTATCTATATATGGAACACTCATCATTGTAATAAAATATTGAATATACAATATTATCTCATATAGAAAAATCAACATACCTAACATTGGGGCATGCCTAGAGTTTTCTCTATCTTGTGTGGACCCATGACCCACCCCCTGGAATTCACCAATGTCAAAGTAGTTGACATGGTGACCCAAAATAAACTCTTTCGATAATTTCCTAAGAAAATATAGAGGAACCTCCCTATTATTATAGGGAGGTTTGTTAAAAACCATAAACCACATATCCATCCACTTATCCTTAAGTTGTTGGTGGATGCACCAATCCATACAAACACATCTCTTTGTGACTAGTGGTTGTAGTATGGTTCTAGGATCAATGAACAATGACATCAATTCTTGTTTTCTAATGTTCAAGTCTCTCACTTTGTTTTTTTCTATGATGGTCCTATAATATTCAAACATTCTAGCCTTGTAATCATAAATATTGGTTAATCTCCCTTAGGAACTTGCAATGGATGATATAATGGTGTCAAAGGAAGTAATTAATCACAATTGAGTGGGCTCTCTAGTACTCCATAAGTCTTGGACAATAGATCTAAGACAACTCAACCCTTCATCAACTTACATGTTTACATTTGTTGGTTGTGGGTTTGGGTTTGGTGTGCCTTCCTGCGGTTGTGTTGATTTTTGGTTTTCTCTAGGTTCTATGTTAATTATTGTTCTACAATTTAATCATGAAGTTTATATAGATTGTGTTCCATTTTAAAATTATCTTGGAAAATTACAAAAAATGGAATTAAATAGTTCAGGAAATTTTAAAAAAATGAAATTGCATGCGAATAAATACTTGGAATACCTCGAAGATGGTGTGAATATTGTGTGGACACCTCATCAACAAATCCCAATGCTTCAATTCACTCAATGACTTCTCAAACAAGCAGCGCGATCGACCGAATGGGTAAAAAATGGGTCGTGTGCCCTTTTAATAGGGTCCAATAGGAAAACACGTGTGTTCCTAGAGCACATACACATTCCTAAGCCAATGTAGTATTAAGAATACATGTGTATTCCTACTGAGGAGTTTATGTGGCATCCTAGGTGGTGATTTAGGTGGTGATTCAGGGTTTGTCGATCCTATCATATCAGATTCATGTGCATTCTTAAGAACACACATGCACTCCTATGTGCACACAGTCATCTTTACTCTATTGCCATTTTTTTTTCCATCAATTTCATGAGAGAAACCCTAACATTATCATTCAATTCCTAATCATACTTACAGGGAAAAAAAATCAAACCTTGTATATATGACATTATATGAGATATCGTGAGTATTCTTATTTTGGATGTGAATCCAATATTCATTGTTATTTAATTATCATGCACACAATATTTAATATTTATTTGGTATTCAGTGTTCTTTTTACTCACATGCAATTAGTTATACCTGATATTTTTATGGTGGTATAAAACCAATTTCTTTTAAATGTTGGATATAAATGTAATAAGGTTCAACTTTTGTTAATAATATGTGAATTAACCACGCAACCCATCTCTGGAATGCATTGTTCTTCTAAGAAATCTAACTTTGTTTTAAGTACATGTTTTTCTTTTTACTCACATGCAATTAGTTATACCTGATATTTTTATGGTCGTATAAAACCAATTTCTTTTAAATGTTGGATATAAATGTAATAAGGTTTAACTTTTGTCAATAATATGTGAATTAACCATACAACCCATCTATGGAATGCATTGTTCTTCTAAGAAATCTAACTTTGTTTTAAGTACATGTGATAACATTCACTTGCATTTTTTGTATCCTAATTGAAATGTGGATATTTTTTATAATATTTTTCTTACATATTTAAAAAAAAAGGAAAGTTATTGAAAAAAATTTAACTAAAACAATTCCAATAGAAAATATAATAACAATTAACTTACAAATTGTGTTATTGTATAACCATGTGGTTTTAAAATACTTAAAAAAAAAGTGTTCATTGAATTCATCAAATATTCTTGCAACTCTTTTTTTACAAAATTATCATCCTTAAATGAATGCATGATTTCTCCTCAATAAAAAAAAAAAAAATTATAAAATTTATTTTCTCTTCCTTTGACATTGCTTAAAAAATTCTTCAACCATTCATGGCATACATTTCGTAAACATAATAATATTAATGAATTAGTTAAACTCTTAAAATGACATTATAATAAAATATATTAAAATATATATAGACAAGAATATTTTCTATAATAAAGAAGATATTTTAATGTTTCAATCTTCATTGTAATATAATATATAATAAAATCATGATCAATCTAAACGTTATTTCATTCCAATTTTAAATAAGTGTTGTATGACTGTAGTCCTTACCAAATAAAGAAATTTTAAAACGATGGGTTAGTGATTCTTCATCTGATACCGTTTCGAACCTTGTGTTCCTACAACATGTGTTCAACCATATGCCCATCCCTGTAATATGAAGGTATTAAATAGTTCTGGTTTCATTCCTATATTGATTGCATGGTGATAGCCGTCTCAAATAGGCATTGAATCTGCTCGATCGGGTTCAAGGTAAGCAATTAGGACTAGCTTTGCAGTTGGTGTTGCTTCCAGCTCTGTCTTTTATCCGGGGTCAACTATTATTGATTAAAACTCCTCCGCCTCTTTCACGACAAGCATAATTTATAATCTTCCCATTAAAATCCGTCAAGATATTAATGCGAGATTGGGCGGAGCTTGGAAGAGGATCGAGACCCACCATGAGTTGTTATAGCAGATTCAGTTGACTGAACAAAAGAATTTATAGGCGGTGCTTCAACCTAGAATATTAATCTATAGGCTCTCAATATCGAATAGGTTCTATGGAAGGGTAAACAAGGCGCTCTGCCTCCTCCTATACTGTTGGTGGTTAGGAATTGCACCATTTCATATTATATTCATCTTGCAGATTTCATATTATATTCATCTTGCAGATTTCATATTACAATGATGTTAATGCTCTAGTTACCCCTGCCTCTGCTGCTCGGGTGGGGGTGGGTGGACGTTCCAGTTCGGATGATTCTGAAAGACGAGCGAGCTTTTGGCATCATTTTCTCCGTATGGGCAAAGAGATCTCTCCGAATGGGCAAAGAGATCTATCCCTGGTGTTGCTTCCCCTGCTCCTGACTCAGATGCTTATGGTTTTCCAACCGAGCCGAGAATTAACTAAATTACATAGAGCACACATGGACCAACTAATTATTAACCCTCTAAAAAGATTCCAATGCATAGCTATATTTCCATTTTACAGATTAATTACAAGACAATGACACCGATAAAATAGTCAGTAACACATTATATGAATTCATAAATTGAAAACATATAATGACTATAAATTATTAGCGTTCGTGTTTTAACCACTAATATTTGATATGTTTTCACTCTCTGTTAGATCCAAAGTGATGTTTGACTATCACGCCATGCAGTGATGATCCATTGTTGTGAGTGCGAAAAACTGAAATTTATTTCAGGCTCTCATAACATTTGTAACCAAAAAACTTTGATTCAGACTTTCCACTTATCCAGGCTGGGTTGAAAGGCGAGGCTCCTCAGGAGACCTTTCATTTCTAGCATAGCACCATAAATCAACCTTGACAGAGCCAAAGCCAGCAACATAGACTGTTGCATCATAAATAAGGATAGGTATAGATACATTTCGAGATCGAGACCCCTCCTACATAGCAAGCTTTCGTTAGGGATCAGAGTTCTGTCTCTAAGCCTCATTCGAGTGGGCACACCAATCAAAATCAATCGAATCAATCGTGACTCACATATCGATCATAGTTAGTTTTGACTCTGCGAGCATGCAGTAGATCAGGACATGCTCTGCACCGAAATAGCTACCATGTAAAGGCTGGAGGCATGCCTATTTACTTCCCAAAATCTTTAGCCCCCCCTACTAATTAGAAAGGAGGGGAGTGGGGGTAAGGAACTACTCATCTCTACAGTACATCCTGATTCTATGGATCTCTAATGTGGTTGGTTACCTTTACAAAGAGAGATATTAGACGTTAGCCTAACATAGAGTCAAATTCCATGAAACTAGAAAGCATGGTTACATACCACCTATGGTATTAGTTAGAGTTGTACCACGGTTAATTACTTTTGCTCCTTCGTCTCAAGCTTCGTGAAGAACTCCATTCTATCTCTCCCCTATTACAAAAAACAAAGTGGGGCTGCGCACCGATTGTACATCATTCCATGAACCTTTGTTCCTTCGTGAACGGGACGGACTTACAGACCTGGCTTGGGGACTTGCCTTAGATTTCTTACCAAGAGGATAGATGCCTTACTTTTTTAATTGCCTGAGAACGTGTCCAGAGATCAAATTGAGATAGAAATCTGTAATCTCATAAATTCATGGGGGACTCAGTTCGATGACCTTGATGGTTTCCCTTCAGACCTACCTCATCTGTCTCCACTTGAAATGCTCAAGATGGGTCCGTCTCTCCTTGATTTCCTTCAGACCTCCTCTCCTGTCTCTGACAAGTGGATATGGGCTGGTGCTGTAATTTATTCCAACTTATATGTAAACGACATAATTTGGCATAGTTTTTTTACCACACCATCCAAGACGTCTGCCACTGGTCCACGATCACCAAGAAAGAATCGGAACCAAGAAACTGTTCAGCTTAGACAATGTGGTTTATGTGCATGGCTTACACGCATGGACTTCCTGGAAGGATATCTGCCAAGTAATAATGCTAACAATGAAACAGAGGAACTATTCAACGGGAAAGCAGGGCATCTGTCTTCTAGCACTGCCTATTTGGAATTTGCATGGAGAATACGTGTAAATGGTCACCGGGGTTCAAAAACAGTGTTAGTCCAGCATCGTCCATTAGATCGTTGCATGGAAAGTAAATGTAAAATATTCCTGGCAGTAGGTTCAATAGTACTTTGATATCTTCTCCAAGCTCTCGTCCCTATTCTCTCCTCAAACTTAGCCTCTAAAATAGTTTGTTCTGTGAAGCCCAAGCCCGGGTCAGGATTATACTAGACCAATCTAGCTAGCCTTCTTTCTTTTGTTTGACACAACAATAGACACTTGCGGTGACAATTTATTAAGAATGGCTACTGCTTAGAAAATCATTTAGACAGGTTATTGTTGGCACCTGCTTGCGAGCACTATTGTATTGTGAGGAAAATTTCCATGAAACAGTGTTAATATGGTTTGAAGAATGGTGATTAATGAAGCTACATTTAAGGGGTCATTATTATTATTATTATTATTATTATGGTTACTATGGGTCTCTTTCAAGAGTTGTCCAAACACTTGATGTTGTTCAAGAGCTGTAGAAAAGAAGCCAACTAATACCTAGCCATCATGGATGGTCTCCATCTGTTGTGGATGGTCTCTGTCATGTCATGGATGATCTAGTTATCACTCATAGCATCTCCGCCAAACTGGTGCGCAAGCAACGCCTCATTGAGGTGTCGATGGACCGCTTGAAAAAAGAGTTTCACCAAATTCTGTCAACCAACGTTGAGCTGACAATGGCGCCCGACGATGGAAACTTGAGCCACGCTCTCAATGAAGCATGCACTTCATTGACATGTGTGGGTCCTTACACATTTGCTGCAAGGTGAGTTGGGCTCATTTCTTTTCTCTTAATTTTTATTTTTGAGGCTCCTTTAAATTCCATAAGCATTAAACATCAGAGACTTTTTTGAACATTAATTATAAGAAATTTGATGGAGATGCAGTGTGAAGTTTAATTAGCCATTGAAAGAATTTACTTGCCTCCATAGCTCTCTCCTGCTATGTATTTTTCAGAGTTTCACAAATCCTACCTCCTTAGTGTTAAATATAATGTAACCTCAACAGTCTGACTGTACACTGCCAGTTGTACTGGACAGTTGTACTTTCTATTTTTGTCTTGCTTGAGCCTATTTAGCTCAACCATCTTGCATTGTAACTCAGTTCAATAATTCTTCTTACATTCTAATATACTGTTTTCTATTCTATTCTTTCTCTCTGCATTTCCTGCTTCACAATTTATCATGGTATCAGAGCTTCAACAGTAAGCCTCTTCACACAGCCCGGAAAGCAACACGATCCTAACAACGCAGAGCTTACAGGCATCTTGAGAGCACAAGACACAGACTTTTACACAAGGTTTGGAAAACTGTCTGTAATACTCTCTAAAGATTGCCTTAAGAAACTCACGCAAGGTTGCAAAGTGTACTACGCTCGAAAGAACGAGGAAGCAGAGATCGAGAGAGAAGAAACAGTAAAGATTCTTGTAATCTTTCCAAGAATCATCAAAGATTGACGAAGAAAAGTCAGAGGAGGCGAGAAATTTTAAAGAACTCGAAAATTTTGCTCAAATCTGTTAAAGATTGGAGCAGTGAACAAAGAATTCGTGAAATTCTTTCAATCTTTGAAAGATTCACAAATCTTTTCTTCTGCAAGAGAAAATTCTGTCAAATTTGGCAAAGATCGCATCAAACACGCAAGGAACAACCATTGTGGCCATAAGAGTCCTCCTGCGAACGGATCCGAGGCGGGAAACCAGTTCAAAAGGGACGACGAGAGCGCGGAAAAGGCGGAAGCATTTCAGCCGTCAGATCTTGCGCAAAGGCCCGACAGTCGTTAGATCAGCAAGAAGGTGCACGACGTTTAGTCGTTTGAAGTGCACAGGAGAAACTTTGACTTGTGGAGTCGCGAAATCCCGACGTCATCTAGACCATCCATCAAGAAACACGCGGTGAGATCTCGACACTTCGCTAACTCGCAAGGTGTCTTTACACTGTCGTGAGAATTCGCGAATCGCGAAATCCCGACATCATCTGGACCGTTGGATCAAGAAAGATCGTGAGCCGTCGATCTTTTCCCATCGTAAAATCGAGAATCGGGAGTTGGACGAGCGAAAGAGTTTGCTCTCCAAAAACTCCGATACGCGATATCGCGAAATCCCGAGAGGACTTGTGAGCCGTCCATCTCAGAGGACAGGTGGCAGCAGATCCGAGAGTCGTCAAATCGGCATTTCGGAGTTTGCGGTTTTGAAAGATCGTTGCAACAGGACTTCGAAACTCGCGAAATCGCGATACGCGAAATAGCGATAACATCTCAGCCATTCTTTTGCTTGGACACGCGACGAACATCGAAGAACCCGTCGACGTTTCGGCATTCGGGGTTTCAAGTTGAAATAGCAATTGTGTCCACGGAGCATCGCAAGTCGAGATATCCTGAGGTTGAATCAGGACCGTCCATCTTGAGGGGACGCGTGGAGTAAATCCGAGGACTCGGGAAAAGTCCGAAAAGGAAAGCGCCATCAGCATATCGGGATTCGGCAAATCGCGAATCTCGAGGACAAGAGATCGAGTTTCTTTGTGGTGAAAACCCCATAAACGATTGTAGCCATCCATCTTGAGGAGACACGTGGCCGACATCGGGAAATTCAATCGACACATCGGCGATCGGTATTTCGCGGATCCTGGAGACGAGACATCTGAGACCTCTCCAACCGCGAAATCACGAGGAAAGATCACGACCGTCCAACTATTGGAACGCATGGTAGAGATCAGAGGAATCGAGAAAGTCACGAAAGGAAGCACGCCATCGGAAAATCGGAGATCGGGGAATCGAAGGGATAGAAGAACTTGTCATCAGAAATCGCGAAATCCTGATTCGCGATATCGCGATAAGATCTGGACCATCAGATCAAAGGAAGATCTGGACCGTTGAATTGTCCAAAGGCGATTTTTTCACATTTCGGCATTTTGAAAGGCAAAAAATGGGAAAAGCCTGTAGCGCTTTAAAAGTAAGGTGTGTGGTCACATTGCAAGGAGACTAAGGGCCAATTCAAGCCCGATAAGCTCCCATCGGCCATCGACAAATCGATGTTTCTGAGATCGGAGGTAAATACAAAATTTTCCTCTGTACTTCTGCAAAAAAAAAATTAAATTTAAAAATCATGGCGTTGTCTAGCAATTTAGGACCAACTCAGGGTTCGATTCTTCTGGGCAAGATTTACGAATTTTGGTCTCTTCAGATGAGATCGTTCTTGCAAGCACAAGAGTGCTGGGAATCAGTGGATCTTGGATATGTGGAACCAGATCCAGCCGCCCTCGCTGCCATGACAAATGCGTAGAGAATTGCTCAGGCAACTCTGAGGACCAAAGAAAATAAAGCGAAATTCTGGATTCAAAATTCTGTGGATGATTCGATTTTCTCGAAAATCACATGCGCTGGTACTTCAAAGCAGGCCTGGGACATCCTTAAATCTTCCTACCAAGGAAATGACAGGGTCAAAATAGTTAAACTACAGACCTTGTGGACACAATTCGAGACTTTAAGGATGACAGAGTCCGAAACTGTGGATCAGTTCATGACTAGAGTCATGGGAATCGTGAACCAGATCAGAATGATTGGTGAAACCATCACTGATCAACGAATTGTTGAGAAAATCCTCAGAAATTTACCAAACAAATTTGAAATGGTTGTAACAACAATCCTTGAATCCAAGGATCTGTCAAGATTTTCAACAGATGAACTAATTGGTTATCTGGTGACACATGAGACCAAACTACATCTTACAGATGAGTCAATCTCCAATGCTTTCAAAACTCTATTCTCCTTCAGCAGAGGGAGAGGCATAGGAAGAAGCAGAGGTTACCAAGGAAGAGGGAGCAATCAAAATAACTCTCATTCCACTGGAGGTAACAAACAACAATATCATAATCAAAATCTCCAAGGTCAAAGACATCAGCAACAAAATCAACATCAGAATTTCCAGCCTCAAAGAGGCAGAGGGAGAAGATCAAATGACAAATCAAGCATACAATGCTATTACTGCAAAAAGTATGGTCACTATGAATCTGAATGCAGGAAGAAGCAAGCAGATCAGCTCTCAGGCAGAGCACATGTGTCAAATCATACGGGAGACACCTCGAGAGGTATGTTTGTCTCATGTCACAAGACTGAACAACAACCTAAAGACCTTTGGTTGCTGGACAGTGGATGCAGCAATCACATGACAGGTAACAAAGAATTACTTTCATGCATTGATTCTTCAATCTCATCTAATATTACACTTGGAAATGATTACTTAGTCAAGGTTCAAGGAAAAGGAACTGTTCATATTCTTAATAAACAGAATGTAAAGAAAGACATATACAATGTCTATCATGTTCCAGATTTAAAATATAATTTGTTAAGTGTAGGACAGCTCATTGAACATGGCTATAAGGTACTTTTTGAGGGAACATCTTGTAAAATATATGACAAAATCCCAAGAGGAAAATTAATTTCTGAAATCCATATGACTGCCAATAGGATGTTTCCCCTTACCCTCAGAACTGCAAATCTGAGTCAACCATATGCACAAAGTGCATCTACCCTGAATGAAACAAT
>JZKD02S2230545.1:1054242-1064449 GCA_000966675.3 Picea glauca
ACAACACAAATGGCAAGTATACCAAATGGATGTCAAGTCAGCATTCCTGAATGGCTTTTTAGAAGAAGAAGTTTATGTCGATCAACCACCTGGATTTGAAGTCCAAGAGAACCCAACCAAAGTATATCGGTTGAAGAAAGCCTTGTATGGCTTAAAGCAAGCTCCAAGAGCTTGGTACAGTAGAATTGACACTTATATGATCAAAAGTGGTTTCAACAGAAGCCAAAATGAGCCAACTCTTTACACCAAAACAGATCAGCACGGCAAAATTTTGATTGTATGTTTATATGTTAATGAGATGATCTATACAGGAAATCTAGAGCTAACAGATTTCAAACATGCCATGCAATCTGAGTTTGAGATGACAGATCTTGGCATCATGAAATATTTTTTAGGGATTGAGGTTAATCAATCATCCAAAGGAATTTTTGTCTGTCAGCAAAAGTATGCAGCAGACATTCTCAAAAGGTTTTGCATGGAAGAATGCAATCCAGCGGAAACCCCCATACCATTAGGCACAAAATTGAGCAAAAATGATGAAGGTCCCACAGTGGATTCTACTTTATACAAAAGTTTAGTAGGCAGTTTGTTGTATCTTACAACAAATAGGCCTGACATTATGTATGTAGCCAACCTTGTTTCCAGATTCATGGAATCATCCAAGGATTCGCACTGGAAAATGGCAAAACGAATTTTGCGATATGTAGCAGGAACACTACATTTTGGCTTATGGTACACTAAGTCTGATTGTAATCAACTTTCTGGTTACACAGATAGTGATTTTTCAGGCAACCTAGATGACAGGAAAAGCACATCAGGATATGTTTTTCAACTGGGCACGAACCTGATTTCATGGGCATCAAAGAAGCAGTCAATTGTATCCATATCTTCTGCAGAGGCAGAGTATGTAGCTGCTACCTCAGCTTCATGTCAAGCTGTATGACTGAGAAGAATATTGACAGACATGTCACATACCGAAAATGATCGAACTCCTATTTTCTGTGACATTACATCAGCAATTGCATTATCTAAGAACCATGTGTTTCACAAGAAAAGTAAACACATTGACACTCGGTTTCATTTCATACGCGAGCTAATCAATAATGGGGATATTGCACTACAATTTTGTGGTTCTCGATATCAGTTTGTTGGTATCTTTACAAAGCCACTAGGAAAGTCAATTTTTGATTTTCAGAGACAACACTTAGGCATAGTTGATGATTGTAACTGTTGAGTTTAAGAGGGAGTGTTAAATATAATGTAACCTCAACAGTCGGACTGTACACTGCCAACTGTAGTGGACAGTTGTACTTTCTATTTTTATCTTGCTTGAGCCTATTTAGCTCAACCATCTTGCATTGTAACTCAGTTCAGTAATTCTTCTTACATTCTAATATACTGTTTTATGTTCTATTCTTTCTCTCTGCATTTCCTGCTTCACAATTTATCACTTAGGACACTTCCAGCCCAGAATCATCCTTCAACCCTCAACTACAAGCTGTTTGAATGATTTACAAGTGCATCAGCATGTGGAACACCCATTATCACTCAAACTTCTCTCAAATATTTTCCGTTTTTCTTGCAAATTTTTGGAGTCTCTCTGTAGTCACAAGATATGTCTATTCACAACTCTCATTACCACCAATGTTCACATGTTCTATGAGTTCTAGAACACCTGTTTTACACACTGCTAGGCAGCAATCAATATTGTTGATAAAACTCGTGGTATGTTGCACAGTCCAGTTTTGTGCCCAAATAGCCCTTACCACTACTATCACGCGCGCACACGAGTATCGACTGAGAAATATTAACTTTACTAGATTTAACATGAATGAACGTATGAACATGGAATCCCCTCCCCACCACGGGAGCTCCTTCCCACCACCACTATAAATCTCTATAATCTGAAATCGTGGAACGACTGCGTACAAGAAACAGACAGGCGGGCAGAGAAAAAATTAAAAGGGTCACCTAGGGTAGGGACTGGAAAATGAGTCTGCAGCTGAAATGATGTTCAAAGAAATCTTATCATCAGTATTCACATCAATTTCATGCTAATACTGGTAATACAAATTAGCATAAGAAGTTACTTGCACACACATACAAAATTAAGCAATAGATTATGAGCTTGTCAATCTGTTTTGTTCTCTTCGCCGCCAGATTATGATTTTGAGGTTCTGTTCTGTTTAGCGAGATTATGATCTTTATTATAGTATGGTTGTTCATTACCATATTAATTATTAGTTCTCCTCAACCAGATTAGATTTATGAATTGTTCCCCTCAAAATATGATCTTTTGTTTTCCTTGATTTGAGGCTTCGATTTTAGGCTTCGCCGCCCGGCCTAACTAGCTCTAGAGACAAACTATTTTTGTTCAGCTGTATTTCCAAGAGCCTTAGTGTTTTCCCTATGTCAAATATCAAACCTATCCTTTCTACAAAATAATAGAAAAATAAAACCTACACTTAAAAAAGAAAAAAAGAACCCTAATTGAAATCGACTCATAAAATAGAGGAAGTTTAGGTTAGAGCGTGTTTCAACAGACGTGTTCGGGTTTGAGGCAGAGGTGGTAGCAGAAACAGCAGTCAGCAGGAACTAGCGAAGGAGAAATGGTTTGTTCTTCTCATCCATGTAGCTACTCTCCATACTATTTTTTTTTAACAGGGCTCGTAACAGTTAGGATGCTAAGATTGTTATTTGAAACTGTATATTTGCAGCAATAATAGATAACCATTCGTTTACTTCAACTTGAGGCTACGCTCACCATTGAGTGTTTCATTTTAATTTTAAGGTCATGATATCTTTGTTTTCAGGCAGCGGAGAAGAAATTGAAAAAGCCCGTGCGGGATATCAAGGTGAAGAAGTTAGTGCTCAACATATCAGTCGGTGAGAGTGGTGATCAACTCACTCGAGCTTCTAAGGTTCTCAATATCTTCTTTTCTTATCGATCTTTGCTTCCCTTAGTTATCTGTGTATGCATTCTTTCGGGTTTTTCCATATTACTGATTTTTTTCTTCATGTTTTAAAGCTCATGGGTTTTGTTGTTGGTTGATTACTGCTAGGTGTTGGAGCAGCTTAGTGGCCAGACTCCGTTTTTTTCGAAGGGTAGGTTCTATATTTTATCTCACGAAAACCAAAATGATCTAGGAAATGTCAGAACTCATCATGAGACATTAAAAACTGAACTTGAACTAGGAAATTTCATAACTGATCAGGAGATCTTAAAAACCCAACATAAACTTGGAAAGTTTATAACTGACCAGGAGATCTTAAAAACCCAACATGCTTTATTGGATCTGTGATTAAATTCAATTTTTGGCTTTGATTGCGAGAGAGCCCTATAAACCAGCTAGTTCTAGGATGTTAAGCACAAGCATAAACCTAAATATAAATGGCACCCTTAATTTTTTTTGTTGTTTTAGTTATCTGGGATGGCTTTTTTTTATGTGGGATTGGTTAGAAAGCTCACATGTTTTTTCCCTGGCTTTTGTCGTTTGTATGCAACAAGGTATACTGTGAGGTCCTTTGGAATTAGGCGAAATGAAAAGATTTCCTACTACCTTACTGTTAGAGGAGAAAATGCTCTTTAGCTTTTGGAGAGTGGGCTAAAAGTGTAAGAATATGAGTTGCTCAAGATATTACTTTACATAGATGAATATGAGTTGTTCAAGATATTACTTTACATAGATGGTAGATATCATATGAATCAGCTTCAAACATTGTAGAACTGCATCTCCTCCTCTCCACTCCATAGGTGATGTGCTCTAGACTTTGATGTGTGTTCATGCTTCTACCTGAATAGAACAATTTAGGTGCAAGACTAAACGAAGAGGAAAAAAACCGTTGTTTGTCAAAGCATTGAAAAGGCAAACTCAACATTTTTGAGGCAACATGAACATCATTTGTGAGTGAAATCATTTTAATATATATAAAGCATTGAAAAAGCAATGACATAACCTAAAATAAAGTTATAATCAAAATTGAAACTTTAGCTTATATCACTTATATAACAATGCAATTTATTATGCCTTATAACAATGCAATTTATTATGCTTTATATAAGAATGAAAAATTACATTTTGTGAAAGATGCAAAGAAACAATAAGACTTTAGATTATATACTTTCAGAATAAAAATATTAGATTCTTCTACAATAAGACTAATCTTAATGTGTCAGCCAATAGCGTTCTTTATAAAAGTAATTTAAATATGGTAAAAAAATAATTATTTTATTTTTCCTATCTACAATATTAGATAATATTAGATATTGAAAAATGAAAAATATATATTTAATAAAAAAGAATCGATATTCAAAGATGAATAAATTGAAAGATTCTTGACCTTAGCAGGGACTAATAACAACCTTAAATGATATTGATAACCATTTATGTATATCATCTATCGTATTATGTGACAAAATCATAATAAAATATATATCATCCAAGATTATTTTCTATGATAAACAAGCCACCTTAATGCCTGAATCTTCGTTGCAACATCATATGCAATAAAAGCGTGATCATGACAATCTAAACGTTCTTTCATTCCAACTTTAAATAATGTTGATAACCATTTATGTATATCATCTATAAAATTATGTGATGAAATCATTTATGCATATCATCTATAGTATTATGTGATAAAGTCACCCTATTGGAACACCATTACAATGTTTTTTCCGTCAATTTATAAAGTTGATATCGCATTCATAGAAATTACACATAATTATATTTAAAGTGCACATATAAAAGAATTATTTTAATAATTATTAAAAATAGGAATCTTTAGAAATATGTGCTCACTCCATATTTGTTCATGCTAAATGTATAGTTCATTGATATAACATTATTATATGAATGTTTCATGTCATAGAATGCATTCAAATTTATTTATACCAATAATAAATGTAATATTTTGTACATAAAAAATAAAAAAAAACCTATGAGATAATTGATTATATCGACAATTCATGTTTAGTAGATCACATTGTTCTTTCACATATTTTGGTTTTTTTAAATCATTTTACATATAATATCTTATCTTCTCATAAATTCATCTCGAGTTATCTCATAAACAACTCACTATATTAATGCTCCACATCATGAATTCATGTTTATTAGATCACATTGGTCTTTCACATATTTTTGTCTTTTTAAATCATTTTACATATTTAAAATATCTTATCTTCTCATAAATTCATCTCGATTTATCCCATGAACAACTCACTAGATTAATGCTCCACATCATAAATGAATTTATTCCATATCATTGTAATATTAAAACTATCTTAATCATTTGTTTTACACTAGCTCATATATCCTTTAATAAATGTGGTGCATAATTGAATATTTGAAGCCTATCAATTGCATCTTTCCCAAGACACACACCACTAGTTTTATAATATACCTGTGAGTACTACATGTTATAACAACATCATCTAGTTCAAGACAAAGGAAATTCACAATGAAGTGGCATCGACAACCCATTTTAATGCTTTCATAATAAGTATGTTTATTCTTTGTAGTTTCAAGTGCATTCATCATGATTCTAGCCCTTTGAACTTCATGAGTTGACTTTGGACTATATGCACAACAATACCTATGACTTTGGACTTTGGACAACCCAAAATATGCAAAAACGATGTTAACCAGAGACCCATAATAAGAACCATAACATCCCCCACTCATGCCCTCTCTCAATTTCTTGCTAACAAGATTCAACCCTTTACCAATAAAATGTCTTCATTTACTAAATATTCCAATAATTTCATTCTCAAAACTCGCAATATTCATCTTGATGATGAGGGCCTTATGGTTAGTTTTGATTTCAATTCTTTATTTACCAAGGTTTTGGTTTTAGAAGATTTGACCCTAATTTCCAAACTTGTAGACCATAAATCCCTTAATCTAATCAAAATATGCCTCTACTCCTCCTTCTTCATCTTCAAAGGGGTTTTCTATGAACAAACCGAAGGTGCATCCATGGGGTCATCTTTATCCCCCATAGTAGATAATATATTTATGAAACATTTTGAGTCTTTAGCCATAAACAATTATCATCTCAAACCTAAATGTTGGTTTCGGTTTTCGATGAGATGTTTTTCATTTGGCCTCATGGCCATTCCAATTTGATATCTTTCTTCAACCATTTGAATATTCTTTCCCCTCACATCCAATTCATTATGGAAACACAAAAAGACAACTCTATCCCTTTTTTGGATGTTCTTATTTCTCTTCGTCTCGATGACTTCATTTCCCACCAAGACTACAAGAAAAGGACACACATACAGATACCTCCATGTTATTTCCCACCATCATCCAAGTCAAAAATCCCTTGTCCTAAGAACCTTCATCACTCGAGCCATTCGCATCTCAAACTCTCAATTCCTTGGATAGGATAAATCCCACCTAACTAAATCCCTTTTGTCTAATGACTTGTAACATCCCACTCTTGCGAGCACATGTTATTGACTTATTATTCTAGGACACTTGCATGCAAGTTATCCGAGTTGAGTATATGGTTGTCTGTTTCGCTTATGGATTCTTATGACAATGTTAATGGATTATGATTTGTGTTGTTTTGATATCTATGTATTGACAGATGTTATTGACGAGTTTTCCCAAGTGTACAAGACACTTGACAGATTGAGGATGTTGATGGCATCAATGGATCTCCTTGGACTCCGGATTGAGTTAGGGAGTGGACTGTATTGGTTTGAGTATTTCATTTATACATATGTGACATATGATTGATTATATATTATGATGTTGTTTATGGATCATTGACAATGTTTCATTGATGGATGCATGCTGACGATTTTTTGCTAATCTGACTCACATAAGGAGTAAAGGGGCCATGCACAAAAACTAGATATTGAGGGAGAGATGTGGCAGCATCCCTGTCACAGCCTAATATCACTCTTTCCGTGGCTCGAATTATAGGTTAACAATTACCTAATTCGAGAGATCCATGATGCCATGAGGGAAAACTCAGAGAGTCGCTCACGAAGATTTCTAAGGGGCACACAATAAGGTAGGGTCCTTATTCCTTAGAATCTCTTAGTCTCTCACAAGCTTTCTTGAATGAAGTATTGACTCCAAGGCTTGGACAACTACCAAAACCAGTCAAAGGTGAGTGGCACACTTAGAGCACAGAGTGTGTCTTGAAGGGAACATCGCATAATTAAACATTTGAGTCAATGGCGAGTGGGACCCTTGGAGCATTGAGTGCGTCTTGAAGGGAATGTCGCGAAAGTAACACTTGAGTCAATGAATCTAGGTGGCCCAAAAAAACCTTGAGCGAATATTTACACCTTGTAAAATACTTAAACATTTCCAGATTTAATTAATTGATTAAGGATTCGATTTATTAAGTTTAAACCCCCAATTGAAAGTCTAAGCCTATTTGAATTTAAGCCTAAAAGCTTGGTGAGATAATTAAAACTAAATTACAAATTAAATAAAATAGGAAAAAAGGGTAAATCAATTTAATAAATTAAGAGAGATGAAATAAATCTAAAGAATGAATACAATACACATGTGTGCATAAAATATCAAATTAGAATTTAAAATAAGAAGAGAATAAAGAATAAAAGAATGTGTAAGCATAGAAAGGTATCTAGAGTCTAGTTAACACTAGCCTGTAACATACCCCACCACCCACAAGCCAGGGTATGCTACCTTCAAGCCCACCCTTGGAATTCTTTCTCTTACCGATACCTTTTCAAATTAATAAGGATGCATAAAAGAAAAGATCTAATGACATGCACAACAATAACCAACAAGCATGCATATTCTAAATATTTAATTAAACGATAAATAAATACACAGCAGAATACATTCATATACATGTAAATAATACCATAATAGAGAGTATTTATCTTTATAAAAGAATACACCAATAGGCTGTAGACCAAGGACGTTCCACCCAACCACAGACATTATTTTTCCAATTTTGACCAACAGTGTCACCCCTGAGTGAGGGCTATGAATCCACAAGGACAGTTTGCGAGTGTTACTTGGCTTCCCAAACCAGTCAACACTCAAGATCTCACTGGATTTCGTAACACTCACTCTTCTACCCAGCCTGCACCACCCAAGAGAATGGACCCCCACCCTTATCTGCCACGTAGTCTCTTAGGCAGTCCTTCTCCTTCCTGGGCTCCAATGCAACTAGTCCAGAATCTCCATGTTGGAAATCTTGAGACTTGTAGCTGTGAACAGTACTGGAAACATGCCAACGCATCTCATACATTCAGGCCTCAAGCCATGGTTGGATTACACCAGCAACCTCTACATCCAACAATACCATGGATAATCTTTAGCAGTTTGTTTCCCTTTCCCCAAGACAAGACATGGATGCAGAAGGATGAATGAGTGATAGGTAAGAATGGAATGAATGAACAAGTGAGAAAGTGAGTGAACGAATGAACCAATGAGAAAGTGAACAAGTGAATGAATGAACCCCCCAAAGACCAAGGGCGGGTTTAAGTAATTCGTGGGGAATAAAGAACCTCATGGCCTCCCCCAAAAAAGATCACATAACTGATCCACTCCCTTAGACAAAAAGGTAATCAAAATAGGAAATAAACATTTATCCCCTCAAGCCCCCTTTCTTGTGAAATCATAGCCTTCTATAACTTTATTCCTTGTTCGTCTCACAGCCAACGATATGTTTATTATTAATAATGATCAAAACAATACATTTCTTAGGTGCACTAGCCTATTTTAATTGTTTGGGCCCTCTGGCCTCTTGAAAATCAACAAAATACATTATTTAATATGGGGCTCAAAACCTGGGGTGTTACATCCCCTCCCCCTTATTTTGGCCATGTCCTTAGTGCATATACAAAATATATATCAAAATCTCAAAATTTATTCAAAACATTGCAGGTACTTTGCCCACATGGCATCTTCATTCTCCTAGGTAGCATATTTAGGACCGTAGTAGGTCCATTGAACTTTTACCATCTCTATAACTCGATTCCGGGCATTTTGACTTTTTTGTTCAATACCCGCACTTGTTGGACTTGAAATTCTCCCTCTATCTCTACCTGAATTAGATGTCAATCAATAAGATGGTTAGTATCATGTACATATTTCTTTAGCAAAGAGACATGAAATACATTATGCACATTCATGTTAGCAAGCAATGTAAGCATGTATGCAACTGACCCTATTTTGTCAAATATTTCAAATGGACCATAGAATATGGCTTCCATCTTTGTACAAATATCGAATTTAAAAGAGATTTTCTTGGGATTCTGATCCGGATTTATGTAGGAACACAATCAAATACAGAAATACACATAAACACAGAGATGTAGCGGAAATAAGACTTCATTTCAATAATAACAAATGATTGAAATATGCTTACAGACAGAATGGAAATAAACTAGCTAGGGCGCTGGTAGCTTATCTCTGAGAAGAGATGTGGCTGCTACTCGCATCCATGAGAAGATGATTACAATGAGGCTCTAGATGCCTTTTTAAAATAGACGAGAATGACAAAAGTCATAGACATCCAAAAACCTAACCCTAGGAGATGAAGCGCCAAAAGTCATGTGGGCCCCGTTTGGGTAAGTTAGTACATCAACTTATCGGGGTCGTAACTTTTGCATACGATCTCCGTTTTAAGCGTGTGATAGCTCGTTGGAAAGGTATCATCGAGGAGATTCATTTTGGGGGCTCAATCATGCCTTTATCTATTATTGAGAACCTCTATCTCAAAAAACCTTCATTTAGGCCCTCAAAATGGCCCCGGAAGTTAAAACCTGCTAAAAATAGTAAATTGCGAAAATTGCCAGAAAATTGTTTTGAGCCAGTCAGAAAAGGTGGGTGGCCACCGATATCAACTTGGATCAATCCTCCCTCCTTAGGAAGCAATGGTCCCCATTGCGTTGAGTTCCTCCATGAGATGAGAAAAATTCTGCTGAACTTGGTCCCTGGTGAGCCATTTGCCTTGGTGAAGGAGTTGGCCTCCTTTGACAACTCGATATAGCCGTATCCTTTGTTTTCGGGTGTGCTTGATCTGTGTATCCATGAACTGATCAGTTATGGCTTGTTCCATGCAGTCTGGATTTAATTCTGTTGCTGTGAGTTGTTCTGCCATGTCAGATGTGTCTAGTAGAGGTGGAAAGTAGGGCCGAAGGCGGTCCACATTGAACACTGGGTGCAGACCAAGGAATGGTGGAATGCTGAGCTCAAAG
>JZKD02S2230545.1:1099107-1120572 GCA_000966675.3 Picea glauca
GATAGTTATGATTGTTTATTTTTATTAAAATTAAATATTTGTTTTAAATAAATAATCAACGTGTTGGAAATATGAAAAGAGTTATATTTGTTGTTATGTTTATTATTGTTTTTCATTTGAAAATAAAAGATAAAAAAATGTAGGTCATAATTATGAAAAGAGTTATATTTGTTGTAATGATTATTATTGTTTTTCATTTGAAATTAAAAAATAAAACAATATAGCTTATAATTTAAGAATAAAAAAAAATTATAATTATGGTTTACATATTTCATTTACAATATAATATCCTAAAATCATAATAACAAAATAATCTCTTAAATTAACTTATTTAAGGTAAGTGTTTTTCATAATCCATAAAATCAAAATAAACTTTTAATAATAATGATAATCATATCTATAAATAGTGGATAATTTCAAAGTTCATCCAAATAATGTAAAATGACTAATTAACCAAATATTTGAAGAACTTAAATAAAAAAATTATATTAAAAAAAACTTATATTTATTGAAATAAGCGTATATGTAACAAACAATTTATAGCTAAAACAACACATAACATTCAATAACTTCACGTCAAATATTTGGAATGACACTTTATAACTTAGGATTTAACTTCACGTCAAATATTTGGAATGACACTTTATAACTTAGGATTTCTAAATCCTAACATAAGTAGGAGTTAAATGTATTCATATACTACATAAATAGAGAAACAATAAACCACCATTAATAAAAACATGTTTCATATTTAAATAAAATTGTATTTTTCTACGACTTAATACAAAATATTAGCAATGAAAATAAAATTATATTTTTCATATTCACTATTAATTACTTTTTATATTTTTATATTCACTATCGACTAATAAAAAATATTAATAATAAAAATAAAATTATATTTTTCATATTCATTATAAACTACTATTTTATATTTTTCATATTCACTATCAACTACTGCTTTATATTTTTCATATTCACTATCAACTACTCCTTGTGTGTCTTTATTGTTACATGCTTATTAAATCCATGAATTTTCTTTTTTCATCTTCACTAGATAAGTACTCCTTGTTTTTATTGTTACATGCTTATTCACTATGAATTCCATTTTGAGTAAGCTTATGGCTGGATTCCTATTCATTTGCAAGTGCCACGAGCATGCACCATGTGTATAGAAACCATATACAAAAATGGTTTGTAGTCAGAAACATGATATATGATAAAGGATGTGTATAACACATTTTTTTCTACCACAAAAACAATTGGTTATGATTTTCATGGTGTATATGGTTGGTTGTGATCTTGGATGGGTTCTCCTTTTTTATCAAATTATGATAAAACAATATTATTTCATAAAGAATAAAAGAAGTGGATAACCATCATTGTAGTAAAATATAAAACAAAACATTAAATAAATAAAAACTTAAATGGTAGCAATAAAACTGACGTAATTGTTATGAACAATTTGAAGGGATGGGTCTCTTGTTATGTGAATTTAAAAACCTTTTATAAGAACAATCTAACATCCAACTAAGAACTTATTGGGTATCGTAGGGAACAAGTTGCCTCCACCACTTGTAGCTTTGAGGTACCTTAGTTCTCGGCCAAAACAATGGCAAAAGATTCTGATTTACAAAGCAACCATCCTATTGATAAAAAAAATGGTCCCCTTCTAAACTAGTCATAAAAGATAGATGAACAATATGAAAATAAATAAATATTAATCAAAATTCATAAGATATAATTTAACTTAATACAAAATAAAAATCGATTTACAATAATATATTGATATTTTTTTAAAAACTCTAAAAAAATTTTTACACTAAAAATGTTTTAGAAATGAAGCGAATATGCACTAATAATATACCAATTCTTCATCATCATAATGAGAAATTGCAACAATATACATTACTAATATATTATGATGAAAATATGAAAGTGCATTTTGTTAATCTACAGTCATAAATAACAAATTGAACTTGGATATATTTCTTTTCGGATCAATTATTTTTTTATCATTTTATTGCTTTCCAACCCTCTATCTTATCTCACCAATATACATGGACTATGTATAATTGGATTATATGTATTTATAATGAAGATACTATAAAAATATAATAATAATAATAATAATAATAATTATTATTATATATAAAAGAAAGTAAATATATGTTATGATTAAAATTTTAAGTATAATATATGGTGAAATTTTTTATATATATTTTTTTAATATTAAAAACTTAATTATAAAAAGATTTATATATTTTTTTTAATTAAATTTAAAAAAATTATTATAAAATTAAACTATATAATTATTTTTAAATTAAATATACATATATAATATTCTTTATTTTAAAAAAGAAAATGAAAATAAGTGAATACTCTTTAAAGGAATAAAAATAAAAGTTATTCCTCAAATAAAAATAAAAATAAAAATAAAATGAAATAGAATAAAATTAGACATTCACACAATAGTATTGGTTATAGTTTATTCCATGGTTTCATTATCTTGATTAAATTTTGAAAGTAATTAAATGGACTTCAAATTTTTTAAAGTTTTAAAATGATAATCCATCAAAATTATATATATAGAGAGAGAGAGATAATTTTTATAGAGATTAAGGAGAACAGTCCACCAATTATCATTAAGATAAAACTTAGGGATCATTTTGAGGATTAATGATAGCTTAAAAATTACCAAAAGAATATATTCTCCACATCAAAATGTTAGACATAAATCCAAGATAGGCATGCAAAGAGTAGAGATAATTGTCTTCCATATACCCTTTTTGTAAAAATAAAATCTTTATCTAGGATCAAGCATACCCTACAAGTCACTAAGAGATGAATCCAACTATTGGCATGTGAAAATTAAGTGAGAAATAAAAAAATAGCAAGATAATAGTCCACATTGTACAATTATACAATCCAAAAGCCCCAAAAGAAATATTAGAGAAGAGAATAGTCCACAACAAATCCTAGAACTCAAGAGTATAAAGAATTGCGTTAACTATGGCCCCTTTATTCACATATGAAGACGATTTTAAATTGGAAAGATAAATACTTATTCAAATGAGTGCAAGAGTTTCCTTTATACAAAATAGGGTGACCCTTCACCTTCCATGTGACTTGTGACATCCCAAGTGACTCTTGGCATTCTCTCTCTTCTCTCTCTTTTTCTAGAAAATATGTAATAAAAATTCAATACTTGAAGATAGACTCAATAAAAAAAAAAATTAAGTGCTTGGTTTTGAAGAGAAACATTTCTTTCAAGCATATGGCTCATTCAAAAAGAATAACAAGAATTAAGAGAAAATATTTTCCTAAAGATGTTCAAGAATCGATCAAGAGTAAATTTCCCAAATTAAAGCACAATCTCAAATGTCATATCATTGAGGGGAAAGCACGATCTCAAATGTCATATCATTGAGGAGGGTGCATAACCATTTTCCACATACAACATTAAAAACATTTTAGCAAGCTAAACTTTATTACACTTGTCTTCTTCATTGCATTATACTTGTTAATATTAATGAGATTAATTCTTAAATCACTTTGTAATTAAAAAATTACAAAAAACATGCAAAAACAAATAGTTTAAGAAATTAAAAATAATAATAATAATAATCACAAATACATACATCGTTTTCTTCTAAGATGGTGTTAGGGTTTTTTCGATGCTTGGTGAGAAAAATCCCTTCTTTCATTTTTCTCAATAACTCCTAAAATGTGAGGCATGGTGTTCAAAATTGCCACAAATCATGCATGTGAGCCCTTTTATTGGGTCCAACGGGAACATGCACACGTTCTTAGGAACACACACATGTTCTCAAGAACGCGCATGTGTAGTATGTTGAGTGGAGGTTTGGGGTTTGTCTAATCTGTCACATCAGGAATGCGTGTACGTTCCTAAAAATATGCGTGCTTTCATGAATGACTGCATTCATGTTCACATGTTGCCACTTTATCATCCATCAACTTCATGCACTCCCCCATAGAAATCACAATTTGAAAAATATATTGTATTTTTTATTTTTTATATGTTATATTTTATTGGTCTCGGGGGAAGGAAAACATCATCATCATAAAAATTCATATATGTTTGCAATTAAAGTTGGTCACCTATAAAGTAAAATGACTTAATTTGAGATATATTTGACTCTTTTGGTTAATAAGTCATCATAAATGTGGTTGGCATTATGAGAGAAAGATATGTACTTAATTTTTTACTCTATTCATATCACAAATTTTACAAACTCGTTTTATGGGGAGGTGTTTTAGATGATGTTCATCACTTGTTTTACCATGAAGCTTGTGACAATTAGTCATTATCTTCACAATAAATTGTTTTGAGCTAGCAACAATGAAGAAATATGTGTGATACTTGTTGGAGTTGGTATTATGAGAGAAAGAGATGTGCATTCTTTACTTTATTCATGTCACAAATTTTACAAATTATTTTTATGTTGAGCAGGGATAATTTTAAGGATGAAAATTTATATTTGAATGTAGAAACTTTGGTGAATCTTACTAGTCCTTATGCAAACTATAAAATATTTGGTGATATATTTGTAAAAATATTCAAATTTATAAGTATTTCATATATTTTCTATAAAATTTGGGCATTTTTAAGGTAACATAATTTTATTCTATACAATTTGGGTGAATCACTTTTAGAAAAAATGGAAATTGAAGATTTTGATTTTGGAAGAAACATGGAAAATTAGCCCATGAACGATATACAAATTGTTTTACCTTGAAACTTGTGTCAATTGCTTATTATATTTGCAATTATTAATTCATTTTTTAAGCTAGAAATAATAAATAAATAAGTATGATATTTATAACTAGGGATTAATGAGTTCCATGTAGTATATCAACTTTTGCTTAATTGCAATCTTTATATTACTCTATAATTTCTATTTAAAATTATTATAATAAATTTATTAATAATATTGATATCTTGAAATATACCTCGTCTAGAATATTTTAATAATTTTATAAAAAGTTACATCTACAATTCATTATTTTCAAACACAAAAAGAATATCAATATAAGAAAATGTTAAATTAATAAAAAATTGATAAATAATATATTTTTTATACATATTTTAACACAACAAATTCTCAATGACATGTATGTTTAACTTTTTAAAATGCCATAGATCAAGTTAAAAATGGGATGGTTGATGTACTTTGACTAAAAAACGACTAGTCAAGATTACCTTCTCCAAATCTATGAGTGCTTACAATATAAATGTCATACAACATGTAAATTATAAAGAAGTATGAGGGGAAATTTGAGGTCTAAAATGAGACTTCTAAGGAAAATAATAAAATAACAAAATAATAGTTATGAATTTTTAAATGGAAAGAAAAAAAACTATTTTTTTAATTGTATATTTGACTGGTCTATTTATAAGTTTATTCAAATTTCAAGTGTAGGTGATTTTTGAAAGAAAAATCAAATTATGCATCCAACTTGTACCCACTATGCACACTTTTGATATACCAACAGTGAGATAAACTGGAAATACATGAAAAAATATGTTTTAGAAACATGTTTTTTTCATGTATCTCCAATTTATGTCACTATGGCTTTATCAAAAGTATGCAAAGTGGGTACTCGTTGGATGTGGGAACTAATTATGCATCCAAAAAATTTCTACGCATGAAATTTGAGTAAAGCTATAAGAAGATAAGCTAAAAATGTGATTTTAAAAAGTAGTTTTATTGATTTCCCTCCAAAAATATTGGCTCTTATGGTTGGCATCATCATCTTGAATCTTATTGATTATTTCAAAATTTATTTTGATAAAACATTTTTTTGTTTTGAGGCCCATTTTTTACTTCAAAATGTCCTTAATGTTTGCTTAACTTTAGCCACACGCTACCACCTTTTAAGACATTTCATTGTGCACATTGTCGTAACTTTAAAAAGCATTCAAATACCTCCAATTTGTGCTTGGTGAATATCCTCACCCCTTAAAAGGCCATCGATCGAGTTACAAATGGATTGATGGATGAACTTTGACTCGATAAAATTGGATAGTCATGGTTACCATCTCCACTAAAAAATAATCCATGGGTGAAAATGTGTAACATCTCACTCTTGCGCGCACTGAGCGAAATTATTCTTGAGGACACTTGAGTGCAAGTGATCCAGATTATCATACTATTGGGCATTTTCTTATGATTATGAGGCGTTATGGATTGATAACATGTTACTTTCTTGTATTGACACAGACAGGTTCTATTGACTCAGTTTTACTGAGTGTGCAGGATTTTGAACCTCGAGGATGCAGAGGCATCGATGTAACCCCTTGGACTCTGAATCGAGTCGGGGAGTGAACTATTAGGTTTTGACTATTTTATATGTGATATTAGTGCATCTGATTATATGATATGATTATGGATATATTTCTGACAAGATTCGTTGATGATGCAAGCTGACGATAGCTTGTTGACCAGACTCACATGTGGAGTAGAGGGGTCACGCACGACTACCAGAGATGTTGAGGGAGAGGTGTGGATAGAAGCCCTTCCACAACCTACTAGCACTCCCACCGTAGCTCGAAATGTAGGTTAACTATTACCTAGTTCGATAGGACCCACGATGTCATGAGGGAAGACTACAATAGTCTTTCACGATGATTCTAAGCGGCGAGCAATAAGGCAAGGGCCTTATTCCTTAGAGGCCCTTAGTCTCCCACAAGATCACCTGGCAGAGTATTGATTCTAGGGGTTTTTTATGTCTACCAAGTCAGTCAAGAGGCGAGTGGCACCCTTGGAGCACGTGGTGCATCCTGAAGGGCATGTTGCACAAGAAAAATGGAAAGAGGTGAGTGGCACCCTTGGAGCACATAGTTCTTCCCGAAGGGTGCATCGTGTGGGAGAAACAAAAAGAGGCGAATGGCACCCTTGGAGCACCTAGTGCATCTTGAAGGGCACGTTGCATTGTTAATTAATAAATGAATAAACCTAGATGGACTTAGGACAAATAACGTGATAAGAAAAATTTAAAACATTTTTCCTAATAAAATGTCGCCCAGCCTCAAAAATTAAAATCTAGGTCTAGGTGTAACTTGTGGTAAAATAAAATTATGTTGTAAAAATAAAAATAAAAATAAATAAATAAAAATGATAACCATCATTAATCATGTGTCGAGAAGGGGGTGAGTAATTCTTTTAATTTATAAAAAAATCTTTTGAGGGATAAAATTTAAAAATAAGGGCAAATAATTGTTTTGTCACTTATACTAATTAAATTTATTAATTAAAAAGGGAAAAGAGAAAAAGTTAATTTTCTACACCTGCCAAATTGAGTTTTAAATAAAAAGAGAAAGAGGGAAATCTAAAATAATTAGGAAACTAGGAAAAAGCGGGAAACATAAAAAGAAAGGGGAAACACAAGGAAAAAAAAACAAAACTGAATGTCTAACTTAGTAAGGTATCTAGCATTTAATAACTTTTTAAATTAAACTCAACTAGTAAATTAATAAGGGGGAAAGTCATTAAAACTTGTAAAAGAATATGGGGACACCTAGGAGCGATTCTAGGAATGGTTTTAGGTGGGTGAGGGAAATAGAGGTAATTAATTAATTAATGAAATTAATTTGAGGAATGAAGGGGATGGGTGACACATGTATGGGGAGGATTTTTATGAATTAAATTATTAAACATTAAATTAAATGGGATTCTGGGAAAGTGAAGGACTTCGAAACTCTATATAATGGAGGGAGGATAAGGACGATGGATATCTTCTATTATGCGTAACGTTACGTACGTTACGTTGCAGAAATTTATACTTGACTGACTTAGCTTGTGGGAGTTGGGATACCCAGCTCCGTGAGGAGTGGTAGCTGGGCCTTTGCGAGGTGAGCTTGGAGCTAGTTGATTCTCTAGTTAGTGTATGTGGCCCCTTTGCAGCTCGGGAGGCTAAGGGGGAAGAAGAGTACCCCTAGCGTTGGCTGGGAGGTACTGGTGAAGTCTCATCGGTCAGCAAGCGAGATTTGCACGAAGCACGTGGGACATCAACTCAGAGTGGGCAACTTGGTCTATGATACGATTCTTTTATTTATGCATTGTAGATTGTTAGTATGATTTATGCTTTTAGTTTTTTATGTTTAATTGGGTAAAGAAAATGAATTTATTAGAATTATAGTTGATGACTGAAATTTCCCCCATAGCCTTTAAATTGATGTTGATTGATTCCCATGGCCTTCAATCCCTACATGTATTGATCGCACTATGGTTTATTGATTTGTGATGATTGTGGTTTGTTTTTTCCTTCGTCCCTAGCTCATCAGTCCACGCTTGAGCAGTCGGCTAGGAGTCGGATCTACGGTCATCACTTCGGTGTTAATAGACCTATGGATCCAAATGCCCTGCTTTTCCGTGCGTGGAGGATGAGCGAAGGATGTTCTGGCCAATCATCTACCCATATTGATTGTTCTTGTTGAATACGGTCATTTCCCTTCTAGTTAATGATTACCCTGTTCCTTGTTCATCTTCGTTCCCTGCATTTTACTTCTGCACTTTAATTTATTTGAGAATTATTTTATCCTGTGTTTGTCCCATTGTTGACATCGCTTACCTTTTGTTTGGACGATGATTTTTCCCTATGCATTTAATTTATTTGAAGGCAATTTTTCCCCATGCTTCTCTTACATATGGCTTGCGTTCTCCATCTACAATATTTAATACCTTCACAAAAATTTACCCTTCTGAAGTCAACGATTATTTTTGTTTGTTGATTTGGACATATTTAAGGTTTGACAGTTATCAAATGGCTGAGTTATTATTTTACTCCTACATTACCAATGATCACGTTTATGCTATTTTCTTGTCATTGACTTTTTTTTATTTAAAATCTAGCAATTACAGTGAAGGACAACGAGATTCTCTTTGATTTATAAGGATAGGTATATGTCGGAGATCCTTTAGTTTCCATATCCCTGCCGAATAGAAAAACGTTTTAATTATCCTTGTCTACATTTGTTTGGTATCCCGACAGAATGGAAAAAGATAAATATAATTGGTTTGCGTTTTTCATACTTCTGGTTGCATTCTTTTCCCTCTACATTCCAGTGTATTTGAAGGCGAGTTTCTCTGCGATTTTCATGATTCTGACCTACATTATTTCTCTACCATGTATGTTTCCTTGACGTCGACTTAACTCAGTGCCATTATTATGGTTAAAACTCAACATTCTTTGATACCTTGAAAGTGTTTGCTACTGTACTCGATGTTGTTATTTCTTTAAATTAGTGTTACGATCATCTATGGTTTAAGGACAGTCATAGTGATGGATAGGCATATTTTATGCCCAGTGGTATAGTTATGGTTACTTCTTTATTCTATGCATTAGAACTCAACATTGAATGGGACAGTGCGATGATAATAAGTCTTTGCATATACATTTCAGATATATGATGGTGGATATGTTGAACAACGTATATATATCACTAGCTGCACCTTCATGAATTTTTAAATGACTGGGATTTAACTTTTTACCGTTTTACATTTTACTTTTACATTTTTACAATTTTTAAATCCTTGACAGCTTACCTGGACAACGGTTTTACCACCTGCACCTTATCGATTTTCCCTTTTTTTTAATCGATCTTTGTTACATAATATTGTTCCCCGTGAATGTACTACTGTCATAATTATTAATGGATTTTTTTCACTTATCGTAAGGCGGAAAATTAGTAGTTCTGGTGATGATATTTTAGTAGAGTTTTTGTAGTTTTCGGGATGGTTACTCCGAACATTTTTTGGCAGTGAAGGGTCTGCAGGTATGCTCAGTGAACAACATGCCCAACCTTCCTTCGGACAGTCAATTAATTATATCTATTGGTAAAATCCTTAACAACTTGCCTGGTAGCTCCTTGGATAGCGACGTACCTATAGTAAATTGAGTAGCTTCCTGGTATTTGGCAATTTTTATTCTCGCAAGCAATTTATTGTGATGCTAGATGGAAGTATTTTTATTTAATGACAGTAAGGTTACATTTAAGGGACAATAATGTACATTAAAGTCAGCCTTGAATTATCATTTACTTTGACGACGGATTGATTTCATGTCAGACGGTGTGATTTCCTCATTTTCAGCGTTGGGGAATAACATTATTAAGTTGTGCATTTTTAATACCTTGTTACTCGGCATGGCTGGTTTTTAAAAGACTAATATCATAATCACAACGAGTGATGAATGCATTACATTCAGGTTTATGTCCCTAGCGATGCTAATGGTCATATCTTTGACTGCGATCTTCATGCCTATAGATAGCATTCTTGTTATATTGTGACATCATGTATTAATTGTGTATTGTCAACATTTTAATTTCTTCATTTGGATAATTTTCCCACCTATATTTTTACTTAGGGTGACAACGATACTTTTGGGTAATCTTGTTTCCTTCTCTTACCTTTAATATTTACGGATATGGTACAAGTCTATCCAGATACACAGATAAGATATCCATGATGACTTTTATATTTTCACCATTATCCTCTGTTAATTTTATTGGTTAGATGTTAATGTCATATGTTAACCATTGTCTGTATTTCCTAAAGTTGGGAAATTGTCGTTTAACCATTATGTTGCTTTAACCTATATCAAGATATTGCCACTATCCTTTTTTCTATTTTTCTTTTAAAAGATCTGTACCATAATAATTTTATTCGAGGTGTGCGAGTTGATTTTGTTGCGCAAGGAATTTGGTTGTGTTGCTTGAACATCTTAGTCACCGTGTTGACCTATCATTGGGTGCTAGGGTTAGTCGTCAGGTGTTTATATTGTCCTCGATCACCTAGTGCGTGGAATGTAGCTAGGGTGGAGGGTCCATTTATGTTGTTGCACCACGGTTTAGATTCATGCCTAGCTTATGGCAGAGGCATGATTCCTAATGATGAGATCATTGCGCGCCCTAAGGGATAGAGACAAAGGATAACTTGGTCGGGGTCTGTGATTTTTCATTGTGGGTTTTGATGACCTTGTAATATCATTGTTGGCACATGGGTTGCAACGCCTTCATGCATTTGGTTCGCGCGCCTTGAGGTTCTAGTATTTGTTCGTCAAGGTCGTTGTGTCGGGAGGGGGATGTTGACACTCATGTTGTAGGCATGGTCCTGTTGTTTTGGGTGGGTATCCGATTCTCCTTGTTGTTTTACACACGTTTTGCCCTGTTTCTCTTGTGCCAGTGTGTGGAGTCATAGTTTTTTGTTGCCTGGACTACGTTCTTTTTCTCGTCATTAGTTGTGTGGTTCAATTGTTGTTGTCTTCGTCGTCCTTCCTAAAAACAAAAAACAAATTGCACCTTTTGCTTCTCTTGTAGTCCTAACAGATGGGACATTACATATGGTATTAGAGCGGGTTCAACCCTGTGACTGTGGATCTCCAGGATTTCCATTGCAGTAAACACATGAGTATTAACCCTTGCGTTAATTTAAAACCTTAACTTATCTAGGCGGTGGTATTAATTAGAGGACTCCATAGAGGTTCGCAGTGTTGTGTTGTGGAAGGAGGTGCGACGCCTCCAGAAGTGCCCGCACCCTCGAAATATAACACCATGGGGGAGGAACAAGCCCTTGGGATGGATTTGATTTTTGTAAGGGATGATGATCGCCTAACCATAATCCTTCCAAAGATGGTCAGAGGCCTTGATTCACCATTGGTACTGAGAGGAGGCTAGGGCACTTGTACCCTTGAGGGTTCACAGCATGCCCTAGCTAGTACCATTAGCATCCACCAAGAAGTCGAGAGAATTGAGTTCTTGAGTCCACGAGTGTCGCGGATGACTGTGTCGTCAAGGAATGGTTGTAGAGTAAGGCGTTGTGCTTATCACTTCACAATTACGACCTCCAACATGAAGGTCTACATGGTGGTCTTTCAACTAAAGTGGAGCACTCTTCTATGGTGGAAGATGCTCCTGCCACATTTGAACGTGGTCGTCGACCACGTGTCATGGGAACTGCTCGCGAAACGGTTCCAGGAGAGGTATATTTATGAGGAATTATTTGATTTGCATCTCAACAAGTTCGATGCCTTTCGACAAGGCAGTCACATGGTGCCCGAGTACGAGACCTGTTTGGAGCTGTTTCGGTATGCTCTGTACCAATTTACCCAAAACCTTAAGGTCAAGAAGTTCGAGTTGGGCCTTGTTGCTAGAATTGAGCTTCTACTTTGGGTACCAAGATTACTGGACCAAATAAAGTGTTTTGGACTATGGGGAGACACATTACCAACATTATTGCCTAGAGGAAATTGTCGGAGCATCTGGATCAGTTGAACCCACTATTGTGGGAGTTTTGGGAAACGCCCATCGGATTCATGTAGTGGTGAATAACTGCCAAGAATAGCACCTGTCAACTCTGCTCAAGAAGTTAGTTACCATTGGTGACTAGACCCATAGTATTATGATAGATATTAGTGCTACTGAGAGTTTCATTTCAGGTATAGCGCTAAAAAGAATTAAGTTAAAGGTAGTAAAAAAGGATGAGTTTATCTTTGTAGAGATGGCTTTGGGAGCCAACCAAAAGGTTGGAGCAAAGGTTATGGACTGTACCTGAACCTGGGAGAGTTTTTCACCAGGGCCAACCGATACATCACGATATTAGGATCTTATGACGTCGTGATCGATATGGACTAGTTGGAATCGCATGAGGCGATACTCAACTATAAGATGAAATGGTTAAGCTTGGTCGATGACGAGGGACAAAGACACGTGATTTTAGGTTGGAACCAAGGAGTTTCCCTAAGTTTTATCTCCTCCTTGCATCTACGGAAGAGCATGTGCAAGGGATGTAAGCTTTATGTGATCCTTTCATTAAACGAGAAGGGAGTAGTGGAAGGTCTAGAACACCTTCTTGTGGTGAGAGAGTTTGCGGATGTCTTCCTAGAGGAGTTACCTGGGATTCCACCAGAGAGGGAATTGGAGTTTACTATAGACCTAAAATCAGGGATTGAAATGATAGCTAGAATGCCTTATCGGATGTCGACCCTGAAGTTACAAGAATTGAGAATGCAACTGAAGTAATTATTGGACATGGGACTGATATGTCCAAGTGTGTCACTGTAGGGTGTGCCTATTATTTTCATATGAAATAAGGATGGCTAGTGGAGGATATACATTGAATACCATCAATTGAACAAGGAAACGATCAAGAATCAGTATTTGTTGTTGAGGATTGATGAACTGTTCGATCAGATGAAGGGTGAAACAGTGTTGTCAAAGATCAATTTGCGATCAGGATATCACTAGTTACAGATTAAGGAGGATGATGTCCCTAAGACTACCTTTAAGATGATTTTTGGACATTACGAGTTTACTATTTTACTATAGAGAGGGAATTGGAGTTTAGTATAGACCTAAAACCGGTGATTGAAATGATAGCTAGAATGCCTTATCGGATGTCGACCCCGAAGTTACAAGAATTGAGAATGCAACTGAAGTGATTGTTGGACGTGGGACTGATATGTCCAAGTGTGTCACCGTAGGGTGTGCCTGTTATTTTCATATAAAATAAATGGGTAGTGGAGGCTCTACATTGAATGCCATCAATTGAACAAGGAAACGATCAAGAATCAGTATTCGTTGTCGAGGATTGATGAACTGTTCGATCAGATGAAGGGTGAAACAATGTTCTCAAAGATCAATTTGTGATTAGGATATCACCAGTTACGAATTAAGGAGGATGATGTCCCTAAGACTGCCTTTAAGATGATTTTTGGACATTACGAGTTTACTATTTTACCGTTTGGACTGACAAATGCCCCAGGGGTATTTATGAGTTTGATGAATGGGGTGTTGCGCAAGTACTTGAACAAGTTCATCCAAGTATTCATTGAAAACATTTTGATTTACTCTCGGATGATGGAGGATCATGATGAGCACTTTCGCTTGGTACTACAGTGTCTACGAGAGCATAAATTATATGGGAAGTTGTCCAAGTGCTCATTATCAATTGAGGATTCACTACTTAGGGAATGTTATCTCTGGTGAAGGTATCGTCATGTATCCAGCAAAGGTCGAGGCTATTATGGAATGGTCTGCACTGACAAATGTCCTGGAAGTGTGTAGCTTCATGGGTTTAGCACGATACTATCGATGGTTCATCGAGGGATTTTCGAAGATAGAAAATCCAATCACGAAACTGCAGAAGAAGAAAAATAAGTTTGTTTGAATCGAGAAATGCGAAGAATCCTTTGGAAGGCTCAAGGATTTGTTGACAAAAACATCGATACTAAAGGCCCCTGACATGGACATGGACTTCTTGGTATGCACTGACGCATCCAAGGAAGGCTTAGGCAGGGTCTTGATGCAATATGATCGAGTGATCACTTACATCTCGAGGAAACTGAGAAGGCATGAGGAGAACTATGTGATACATGATTGGGAGTTGTTATCCATTGTATATGGCTTGAAGGTTTGGAGACATTACCTTGTTGGACGAAAACTTGAACTAAGGACATACCACTGTGGACTACAACACATCATTACACAAAGCGACCTGAACATGCGACAACGACGTTGGTCAGATTTACTTAGTGAGTATGACTTTGAGATTACTTAAATAAAAGGAACAATGAATCGAGTGGCAAATGCATTGAGTCAGAGATCACACATATTTTTAGTGTTGCCTCTTCAGACGAATCTACGTGAAAATATTCTAACTTTACAGCGCGATGATGACTGGTACAAAGAGGTCGAGTCTTTTATCGGACAAAACACAATGATGATACCAAGATTTGAAGGATTTATGTTTGATGACAATGGATTATTGAGGTTTAAAAATTAGATTTACGTACCACTGAACGACGAGTTGAGGAGCCTGATCCTAAACGAGGCTCATAGAGAAATATACATGGCTCACCCGGGAGTCACGAAGATGAGGGTGGACCTTAAACCCTTATTCTTATGGAAGGGAATAAAGGTAGACATATTCAACTATGTGGCTAGATGACTAGAATGTCAGAAGGTAAAGGTTGAACATAGACATCCAGCAGGATTACAATAGCCACACGCTATTTCATAATCGAAATGGGAGGTTATTTCGATGGATTTTATCATTGGATTGTCACTGTCAGAAAGGAGACATGACTTGATTTTCGTGGTAGTCAAAACTATGATGAAGAGTGCTCATTTTATTCATGTGCGTACGATGCATCAGGCACCTAACATAACTATATTTTTCATTAGGGAGATTGGGAGGTTGCATGGCATACCTAAGAGGATTATATCCGATCAAGGATCAGTGTTTACTGGATGATTTTGGACTAGTTTCCAAGAGACCTTGGGAACCCGACTTAACTTTAGTACTTTGTATCATCCAGAGACTGACAGGTAGACCAAATGAGCAAACTAGACCTTGGAAGACATGTTGTGCATGTACATGATGGACCAACAGAAGCGTTGGGAAGAATTATTGCCACTAGTAGAATTCGCTTATAACAACAATTACCAAAGCACCATTAAGATGGCACCTTTTGAGTTACTTTATGGGCGACCGTGTCGGACACCTTTGAGTTGGGATCGAATTTAGGATAGGGTCCTAGTGGGACCGAAAGTGATCCAAGAATTGGAATATTAAATGCAAACTATAAGACAAAGAATCAAAAAAGCACAGGATCGACAAAAGAGTTATGTCGATGCGCGTCGTTTCGACCATAGTTACGATGTGGAGATCGAGTATTTTTGCGGCGGAAACCACATAACAGTTTGATCAACTTCGAAAAAGGGGATAAACTATCTCCTAGGTTCATGGAATCCTTGGGTGACTTGGGCTATGATACACTTCCTTTATTTCTGCATGGTAGATTGTTAGTATGATTTATGCTTTTAGTTATGTATGTTTAATTGGGTAAAGAAAATGATTGTCTTATCATTATAGTTGATGACTGAAATTTCCCCCATAGCCTTTAGCTCGATGTTGATTGATTCCCATGGCGTTCGATCCCTGCATGTCTTGGTCGTCCTATGGTTTATTGATTTGTGATGATTGCAGTTTATTTTTTCCTTCATCCCTAGCTCATCAATCCACGCCTGAGAAGTTGGACAGGAGATGGATCTACGGTCATCACTTCGGTGTTAATAGACCTATGGATCCAAATGCTCTTCTTTTCTATGCATGGAGGATGAGCGAAAGATGTTCCGGCCAGTTGTCTACCCCTGTTGATTGTTCTTGTTGACTATGGTCATTGCGCTTCTAGCGAACGATTACCCTGTGCCTTGTTCATATTCGTTCCTTGCATTTTACTTCTGCACTTTAATTTATTTGAGAATGATTTTAGCCTTCGTTTGTCCCCTTTTTGACATCCCTTACCTTTTGTTTGGATGGTTATTTTTCCCTATGCATTTAATTTATTTGAAGGCAATTTTTCCCTGCACTTCTCTTACATCTGGTTTGCGTTCTCCCTCTGCAATATTTAATACCTTGACAACAATTTACCCTTGGGAAGTCGGCGATTATTTTTGTTTTCTGCTTTGGATAGATTTAAGGTTTGATAGTTATCAAGTGGCTGAGTTATTCTTTTACTCCTACATTACCAATGATCGCATTTATGCTATTTTCTTGTCATTGATTTTTTTTTATTTAAAAGCCATCAATTACAATGAAGGATGATCAGATTCTCTTTGATTGATAAGGATAGGTATGCGCTAGTGATCCTTAAGTTTCCATATCCCTGCCGAATGGAAAAACATTTTAATTATCCTTGTCTGCGTTTGTTTGGTATCCCGACATAATGGAAAAAGACAGATATAATTGGTTTGCATTTTTCATACTCCTGGTTGCATTCTTTTCCCTCTACATTTCAGTGTATTTGAAGGTGAGTTGCTCTGTGATTTTCATGCGTCTAACCTGCATTCTTTCTCTTCCATGTATGTTTCCCTGACGAAGACTTAACTCAGTGCCATTATTATGGTTAAAACTCAACATTCTTTGATACCTTGAAAGCATTTTCTACTGTACTCTATGTTGCTATTTCTTTAAATTAGTGTTATGGTCATATCTGGTTAAAGGACAATCATAGCGATGGATAGGAATATTTTATGCCGAGCGGTATAGTTATGGTTATTTCTTTATTCTATGCATTAGAACTCGGCATTGAATGGGATAGCGTGATGATAATAAGTCTTTGCATATACATTTCAGATATATGATGGTGGATATGTTGAACAATGTATATATATCACTGACTGCACCTTCCTAAATTTTTAAATGACTGTGATTTGACTTTTTACCTTTTTACATTTTGCTTTTACATTTTTACAATTTTTAAATCCTTGAGAGCTTACCTAGACAACAGTTTTACCACCTCCACCTTAGCGATTTTCCCTTTTTTTTAATCGATCTTAGTTACACAATCTTGTACCTTGTGAATGTACTACTGTCATAATTGTTAATGGCAATTTTTTTTACTTATTGTAAGGTGACGAATTAGTAGTTCTGGTGATGATCTTTTAGTAGAGTTTTCGTAGTTTTGCGGGATGGTTACTCCCAACAATTTATGGCAATGAAGGGTCTGTAGGTATACTGAGTGAACATCGTGCCCATCCTTCCTTCATATAGTCACTTAATTACAACTATTGATAAAATATTAAACAACCTGCCTAGTATCTCCTTGGATAGTGACGTACCTACAGTAAATTGAGTATCTTCCTGGTATTTGGCAATTTTTATTCTGACAAGCAATTTATTGTGATGCTAGATGGCAACAGTTTTATTTAATGAAAGTAAGGTTACGTTTAAGGGACAACAATTTACTTTGACGATGAATTGATTTCATGTCAGATAGCGTGATTTCCTTGTTTTTACCATTGGGGAATAACATTATTAAGTTGTGTGTTTTTAATACCCTGTTACTCGGCATGGCTGGTTTTTACAAGACTAATATCATAATGACAATGAGTGATGAATGAATTACATTCATGTTTATGTCCCTAGCAATGCTAATGGCCATATCTTTGACTGCAATCTTCATGCCTATAGATATCATTCTTTTTGTATTGTGACATCATGTATTAATTGTGTATTGTCATCATTTTAATTTCTTCATTTGGATAATTTTCCCAGCTATATTTTTACTTAGGGTGACAACGATAATTTTGGGTAATCTTGTTGCCTTCTCTTACCTTTAATCTTTTAGGGATATGGTACAGGTCTATCTAGATACACAGATAAGATATCCACGATAACTTTTATATTTTCACCATTATCCTCTGTTAATTTTATTGGTTAGATGTTAATGTCATATGTTAACCATTGTTTGTATTTCCTAAACTTGGGAAATTGTTGTTTAACCATTATCTTTCTTTAACCTATATCAAGATATTGCCACTATCCTTTTTGCTATTTTTCTTTTAAAAGATCTATACCATAATAATTGTATTCGAGGTGTGCGAGTTGATTTTGTTGCGCAAGGAATTTGGTTGTGTTTCTTCAACATCTTAGTCATCGTGTTGACCTATCATTGGGTGCTAGGGTTATTCGTCAGGTGTTTAGATAGTCCTCTATCTCCTAGTGGGTGGAATTTAGCTAGGGTGGAGATTCTAGTTATGTTGTTGCACCATGGTTAGAGTCGTGCCTAGCACCTGGGGTCGGCATGATTCTTGATGAGAGGATCGTTGGGAACCCTAAAAGATAGAGGCAAAGGATAACTTGGTTGGGGTCTGTGCTTTCTGTTGTGGGTTTTGATGACCTTGTAATATTGTTGTTGGCACTTGGGTTGCAATGCCTTCATGCGTTTGGTTCGCACGCCTTGAGGTTCTAGTATTTGTTCGTCAAGGTCATTGTGCTGGGAGGGGGATGTTGACCCTCAACTTGTAGGCGTGGTCCTGTTGTGTCGGGCGGGTAGTCGATTCTCCTTGTTGTTTTACACACGTTTCTCCATGTTTCTCTTGTGCTAGGGCATGGAGTCATAGTTGTTTGTTGCCTGGAATCTGTGCTTGCACTCGTCGTTAGTTGTGTGGTTCAAATGTTGTCGTGTTTGGCTTCCTTCCTAAAAACAAAAAAAAAAATTGCACCTTTTGCTTCGCTTGTAGTCATAATGGATGGGACGTTACAAAATGAGTTGTTAAAACTTCAAATATTATTTGGGACCCAAGTCAAAAACAAAGAAATTAATTAAACTTCAACAATGTACCGTATTGTTAGAGATTACCACAGAAAAAAAATATAGGCAACAAAGTGTAAATAATATATGAGTGGAAAGTTTATAAAAAATCAACTTCTACAAAGTTCTAGTGAGGGAAAAGTGTTCCACATATTTTATAAATTTATTCTCTACAAAATATTACGTGAGTGAAATTCTTAATTGTATATTATTAAACACTTTAGTCCCTTTAAAATATATGCAATTTAGGGTTTATATTTATTGACTATTTACCCTATAGTCTTATGGTTTCTAAATTATATAGTTTAATTAATTTTCCATTTTTTTCTATTTCAATTCTATTAAAATTTTTATCTTTAACATTTTTTTTCAATAATATGAAAATTTTCTAATGATATGTTTTATAAAGTATGAACATAATTGTTAATTGGGTTTAGCCTAGGTAGTTCAGAGAAAGAGAGTTATAATCTCCACCCAAATTCAATTATCACAAGTTACATTTTGAGATATTAACAATTATATTGTTGTAACATGTTATATAGGATTTAAAATTCACAAGTCATTGTGAAATATTGTTAATATAACATTGTAGAAATTAAATTCAATAAAAAAGAAGTTTTAAAATGAAATCAAATAATTGGAAGAAATGAAGGGGGAAAGAAGTTTTAAAATGAAATTAATAATTGGAAGAAATTAAGGGAGGTAAAAGTTTTAAAACAAAATTAAATAATTTGAAGGAATGAAGGGGGGCAAACTGAAATTAATAATTGGAAGAAATTAAGGGGGTAAAAGTTTTTAAATGAAATTAAATAATTTGAAGGATCGAAGGGGGGGCAAAACTAAATAAAGGAATAGGAATACAATAGGAAGGAAGATTAGATTATAAATAAGGAGAGGGACTATTGACCTAGATTATGGATAATATACTTTAAAGAATGACTAAGTTTGCAACCAACTTCTCGATTAAAATTATTAGGATATTCTTTTATTTCAAAAGCTTCCCTAATGACAAAGGATGAGTAATGGGGTGTTAATGCTAAAATTTGGTTTTGACAAAATAAATGAGGTTTTTTTACTTGTAGAATTGTTTGGTGATAACTAACTTAGTGATGAAATTGTGGAGCACACCAACTATATGTTCTGTGACATGGGTTTTGATCGACTTACCAATTTGACCAATGTAGGATTTTCCATAGGAGTAGAGAATTTGGTAAACTCCTTGGCGGAGGATTGGGTCAAATTTATCTTAATGCTTATGAATAGATGCTTAATGGTTTTGTGGCATTTAAAAATCATTTTGATGTTCTTTTTGGATAGGATATTCAAAATGTAATTTGTAGTTCCATGGTTGTAGGGGAGGGAAATAAGTTCAAGCGGTGGGGTCATGGAAAGAGGGGTTTTTATTTAAAACAAAGGGTTGAGCAAATAGATTTGTGAATTTTGGAGATAGAGTAATGATTGGTTAGGAGGGACTTAGTGAGGTGGCCTCTTTCTTTCTCAAGGAGGTGGGGATAATGCCTTCAACAACAAGGGCTTTGAAAATGACAATTTTTTTGCTAGATAGTGGTAGGAATGGGAATGAAACTATGTGTTTGTGTATAGTGGTAGGAGGGTGAGTGAAAGATAATGATGGTCTCTCATGATGCGTTAGTGGTAATGCAAACCTGGAAAAAGAACAATCTGTTAATTTGGAGGGGATTATTCAAGGTACTTTTACAATGAATTTTAATATGGTGTAAGAATATGAAAAGTATGAAATTCAATTAGATTTCCGAATATACAACATTTATTCATAAAAATTGTGAATAACTATGTCAAATTTGATTTTTTCTAACAATGGTATTTATTTTTCAGACAAAACATAAGGTATATGTTTTTTTTAGGTGCAGGTGTTGAGTACCTTAACGATGAAATTCCATTCCAAAAACTTGTATACCTGTAGATAACCCTTTTTTCTAGCGTGGTGTATTTTTTTGGAAATTTATAATATTAATTTTATATATTTTTTAAATTATCAATGTAAACATATCCCTAAACTTACAAGGTCGTTTGTTCGTTCCAGCTAAGAGGGTCTTAACATGATCAAAACATTTTTTATTTTTTTTTTCAGATCATAGATATCGGTATCCTCTAGTGCATCATATAACACATTAGAGAAATGGTTACGGTGACAAAACGTTATAGTAGAAATAAGAGAGAAATGTATTCTAGGATTTTGATATATGCGAAGAAAAAATAGTAAACAATATTAATTTTAATATATATATATATATATATATATATATATATATGGAATCTTCATATTTGAGTCTATCTATATCCGTAGTTTTGTCAACAACGAAATTC
>JZKD02S2230545.1:1124278-1135294 GCA_000966675.3 Picea glauca
CTCTCTCACTCTCTCTCTCTCACACACACACTTTTTCTTCCTCTCTCCCCCCCTCACACTCTCTTTATTCCTCTCTCTCCACCAGCCCTCTATGTCTTCCTCTATCCCCCCCTTACATTATCTTTATTCCTCTCTCTCCACCGACCCCTCTTTGTCTTCTTTTCTCTAACTCTCACACTCTCATAAACTTTCTCTCTACCCCCCCTCTACGTATTCCTCTCTCTCCCTCTTAGTCTCTCGCACACTATAAAAATTTTGATACATCACAAGGAAAGAAATGGCCTTGACTTAGACATGTCAAGACCTAGACCTGAAAAGGCATGGAAATACCTAGACCTAGAAATAGAGCATAGACCATGACCTAGACATATACGATGACCATAGTATTCCATGACGTAGACCAAGATTTATACCTAGACCATGACCTAGACCATGACATAGACTTAGAGCTAGACCTATACCATGCCCTAGACCATGACATGGATCTTGACCTAGACCATGACCTAGACCCCCCTAGCTCCACATAATACTAGGCATAACCTATACTCAACCCTTAACCCCCTACAAACTCAATCCCTAAGTGCACTATGCATATACCTCTTGTTAAAGGCCCTGCAACCCTTGCACCCACATATCTGTGCTCTAACCATTGATCTATGCTTAAAAAAACTTTAAATCCTAAGCCCTTAGGTTGGGTGCTCATCCTTTCCGAGTAGAAATGTGTGTGCTTTCCTAGAACATGTGCATTCTTTAGCACACACGTGTTATAGAAACATGTACGTGCTTTAGCGTGCATGTTCCTGCTGAGAAATTTTATGTGCCAAGCACACTCCTCAACCTATTCTATCTCAAAAGGAAGGCATGGAAATTCAATGCAAGGAAAGGCATGGCAAGGAAAGGCATGGTATGGGATGACATAGAAAGGAAAGGCAAGGAAAGGAACAAAAAATTGAGGTGTGTGTCAATGGTGTTGTTAAAAATGAAAAATGGTAGGGATGCGACTGAGAGCGTGGGATGGAAAATTTTGTTCCTAAAATAAAAATTATTTTAATTTGAAGTTTGACAAGTGGGTGACAAAAGGATTTAAAAGAAAATAGGGTAGAGCATAGAGAAGAAAACTATAGAGCTAAGAGGAGACATGAGCATTGGTTCTTTGGTCTAGGAGAAAGAGAGGAGAAATATAGTCGAGTAGAGAGGAAAATATAGCGTTGGATCGCTAGGTGGTCAAGGTAGGTAGGTATCATAATTTGTTTTATTTCTTGATAAAATATTTTACCAAAAATATTAGTGAGTTCTATTTTATTATTTCATTCATAGACATTGAAAAAATCCAAATGTCTTCTAAAGGTAACGTAGGGCTCACAACGAATAAAAGATATGTGCAACAAAGAAATATAACCTCTCCTATAAGGTGAGTATTAAGGTTTTCTTCTTCTTCCAATGGATTACATATACGAGTACTTATATGAACATGACCATGACCTAGACCGTTAACTATACCTAGACCATGACCTAGAGATTGACCTAGCTCATGACCTAGACCATGACCTAAAACCCCCTAGATCCATATAAGCCTAGGAATAACCTATACTCAACCCTTAACCCCATCCGCACTCGATCCCTAAATGAACTATGCATATACCTCTTGTTAAAGGCCCCACAACTCTTTCACCCACATCACCCACATCTTGGTTCTCTAACCATTTCTCTTTACTTCAAAACGCTTTCAATCCTAATACCTTAGGTTCTAGTTGTCCCCTATATATCTTTATTCATAAATATGTTTGGTCTATAATAAATACTATATCTATTTCATTAAGAGCATGCACATTTTCTTGTGACTTGAAAGGCTTGTGATTGTGCACTCATCCATTCCTAGTAAGAACATGTGTGTGTTCTTATAACACATGCAATTTAGTGTGCATGCATTATAGGGATGTGTGTGCATTCTTGTTGGGAATTTTTATGCGCCAAGCGCACTCCTCTACCTCATATATCTAAAAAAAGAGAACAATCCCAACATCTGCATGCAAAAATAGAAAGAACATATAGGTTTTTGTTCCTTTTGTCTTGTTGTTTAACTTGTAGCAAATTTTGTGCTATTGCAAGAAAGTTGAGGGAATAATTGAAAGACAAATTTCTCTAATCGAAATTGTTAGTTATGTCTTCTTTTGTAATACCAAGATAAATATTTCCAGTTCGAATTTTTAGTTGTGTCTTCGTGTGTAATACCAAGACATATTTGTTCAATTGGAATTGTTAGTTGTGTAATACCAAGACAAAATTATCCAATTGGAATTGGAATTTTTAGATGTGTCTTCTTGTGTAATACCAAGACAAATTTTCTCAATTGGAATTGGAATTATTAGTTGTGTCTTCTTTCGTAATATGAAGACAAATTTGTCCACTTGGAATTGGAATTTTTATTTGTTCCTTCTTGTGTAATACCAAGACAAAATTGTGGTGGGGTGCTTGGAAGATAATGTTTCTCTTTAAACATCGGGAACCGATAGATTTGAGAAAGAAATTCCTCAAGGAAATAGAAACTCATCGAAAAGGTAGAAGAAGAAAGAGAAAATGAAACATTACATATGTCAAAGTGTAGCCTTTCAGAAGAGGGCAATCCAATTTCTAATGGAATAGATGTCATTGTTTTTTCTCCTCCATCACCACAAGCAAAGCACGGGAGTTCAGTAGAGATCAATCCATGTAGTATCTCATCAATACAACTTGTTGTGGATGACGATATGATGGGGGAGTTTCTTGGAGATGATTACACAATGGATGAAATTAGAGAGGAAACTCATGCACAACATTGTGGTGAAGAAGTTCCTATGGTGAAACCTCTTATTGGATAATTAGATGTTCCAGAAGATAGTCAATCCCATGTCCACTCTCCTCCTAGAATTGATCTTCCAGTGATTGAAGGGGAAATAAATGCAAGATTGTTGAATCCATAGCAGGGACTCGTTCAAGAGTGTGATAATACGGGTTCATCATCCCTACTTAGATTGAGTAGTGTGCAACGAAGAATTCATAAATGCATTCAGGTGGATGAAATTGGTCTAGCATCACTTGAAGGTAAGTTACATAACCACACTATTCATTATCATTCTTATCAAATCATTAAAGAATATTTTGAACCAAAATATGATGCCACTAAATTTCAATTATTTTTGGCTTTGTTAAAATCAATAAGTTTGATTGTTGTTAGGAGAATTTTAGAAATTAAAATAGTCAAAATTTTAGAAACAAGTCATCATATTGTTATAAACCTTGTAGATTCTTTTAAAATAATTGGTAAGAAATCACGTTCTAAAGAACGTAATGCATCCCAACATGTCTTGTCATAATCATTTGTTAACAAGATCACAAGAAAACATCGTTCTCTACAACAAACCTCTCATCTCAAGAAATGAAATATCAAAATCCTTATAAAGTATTATAATAGATGAGATAGCCTTGAAACGGGTGACCCAATAGATTTGTGGGCCTTCACTCGTAGGATACCTCATTCTAACATGAAGTTAATTGGAGAATTTAAGGGACTAGTGCACTATTTATGGCATGAGAACACTATGCCTTCTTCCAACTAAAAAGATGTACTAAAATTGAGAGGAGGATCTAGGGACTCTAAACCCCATATTAAACACTTTCTTGACATTACACAGACGTAAATGTATGAGATATTCAGGACAGTACATAGTGCACTTAACTTGGGCCAAAGATCTTTCCATAAATGTAATCATTGATATGTTTGAATAAACACAGTTCGTAACACATGTTGTTATAGATATCAGATTGAGTATAGGTATTATTATGACACACACACACACACACACACACACACACACACACACACATATATATATATATATTGTGTTTTGAATAATACCCTTTTGTAGGAATGTTCAGTTGTATTGTAGTCATCATCATATAGAGACTTTATTCACAACATCTTATGTACAAGGCCAGAGAATTGTACATTTTATCAAAGATATTTCTTAGATGGGACATGCCCCAAGTGTGATGGAATAGAATCATTAAGAAAGTGCATCCATGTAAGTGATGAATATGAATTGGGGAGGAAAGAAGTTGTATTTCAAATATTTAAATATGTTTCATATGATATTAATGGAGGGCAGGAAAGAAAAAATATACAGTTGGTGACTTCCTAGGTACGAGTATGTGACTTCATGAAGGACTTCGTCAAAAAGATGAAACAATATGTTTAGCATGTCCATGTGGCTCGATGGCGGGACAATCATTTTAGAATATGTAGATATACATTTCTTGTTGTTATTGTCTTATCAGTGGTTGATTTTGCTGATAACTACACCCTTAAATCAAAAAATTAGATTCAAAGACAATATTATCACTAAGAGAATGTCATCATAATGGTCCATATCACATATAGACATGGTCCATATAGTAATGAAGAAAACATATTTATATTGAATGAGTATCACTTCTACATAAGTGATGATCGGTGTCATCACTTAGCCTACGTACAACATTGATTTCAGTTGTTTTACAATCACCTTAAGGAGAAGAACATACAGATGGATCAACATTGGATTTGGCTAGATGGTTGTGCAAGCCGGTTAAAAAATTCTCGTGTATTTCAATGGTTGTGTATGTTGCACAAAAAACTAAAGGTACCATATGTTTGGAACTATTTCAAGTCTCGAGATGAGAAAGCATAGAATGATAGAGTATGTGCATACATAAAAAGAGTATTATGCAAGAAATAAATGAAGTTCACAACTAATTCCCTCATTTGAGATGTCAAATTCATTATTGAATTGTGCTCTTCAGTAATGGGAGAGGGAACAAGAACCCATGAAGATCAATCACATAGGAAAGGACATGTGCATAGATGTTTTGGGGAGGTGGTCAATGTAGATCTATAATAGTGGTATGAATTAAAAGAAATGTAGACCACTCGTGGATTCCATTTAGTTCGAACATCAAACAATGCAATAGTTGAAATATGGACGAGAAAACTCTCTTGCTTATGTGGTCCATGTAGTAGTAATGAATGGGATGATTGTGAATTGATAGACTAGGTTGATAGATGTGATCATGTATTAATCCCCATTGGTCAATGTATAAGTATGGAATTATCCTAGTTGGAGGAGGATCAATCAAAATTTTCATCAGATTATGATCACATCTCAAATATCATACTACCAGTTTTAGTGAAACCTTATATCAAATTTTGAATAACTATCATCAATGTTTTCTTCTTTGTTCATTTAGTGGACTCACGTGTTGGCACTCCATTTTTTGTAGGGAATATATATGCAGTGGTGTCACCAAGAGGTAATAAATGGGGCACTAATTATTGGTTGGCACGTTTCTTAGAGGGAAATCAGACCCTCATGCAATAAATAATAGACTTCGAAGGAATTGAATTTCCGACTAGGTTGATGGTTATTAAAGGAGAATATCTGACATAAGATAAAATAACACGGAAGAAAGGTGATTATGTATTTCAATATTACATACCAAGTAAATTTGTATACCACTTTACAAACTTGGTTGTTTGTACCAACCTCCAACTACAAGCAATGTCAAGTAATAACTCATCAAAGATACAATACTTCTTGCCTTACTCTGAGCACAAGAATTTAATGGAGACCATCAATATTAGAAGTCATCCTGATGATCTACTTGAATGACCATAGGTATGTAAAAGGAATTGAACAAATATTTCAAATTTATGAATGATTGAAATTTCGGCTTCATGATATGGTTGTTATTGTATTCTTGTACATTCTAGTTATTTTTCTTGTTAGGGAACTATTTTTATGCCATGTCTTTCCTTGCCTTGCCTTGTCAAGCCTTGTCTTTCCTTTCGATGCCATTTCATTCCATGCCTTCCCATGCCTTGCCTTTCCATGTGATTCCTTACCTTGCCATGCCATGCCATGCCTTGCCTTTCCATGTCATGGCTTTCCTTGCCATGCCTTTCCATAACATGCCTTTCCTTTCCATGCCATGCCATGCCATGCCTTGCAATTCCATACGATTCCTTTCCATTCTTTGGCATGCCATGCCATGTCATTCCTTGTCTTTCCTTGCCTTGACAAGCCATGCCTTTCCTTTTTATGCCTTCACTTTCCATGCCATACATTTCCTTGACATGCCATTTCATGATGTGTTTCCATGCCATGCCATCCCTTTCCTTTCCATGTCATTCCTTTCCTTTCCATGCCATGCCTTTCCTTGCCATTCCATGTCATGCCTTATCTTTCCATGCCTTGCCTTGCCTTTTCATACCATGCCTTGTCATTCCTTTCCTTTCCATGCCTTTCATTTCCTTGCCTTTCCATTCCATGTCATTACTTTCCATACCATGCCTTTCCTTTCCATGTCAGGCCATGCCATGCCTTTCCTTGCCTTGCATTTCCATGACATGCCATGCCTTGGCATGTCATTATAGGCCAATCCATGCCTTGTCATTCCATACCATGCTTTTCCAGGCCATGCCATGCCTTTCCATGATATTTCATGCCATGTCTTGTCTTTCCATTCCATTCCATGCCATGATATGCCATGCCTTGCATTTCCTTGCCTTGTCATGGCTTGCCATGCCATGCCATGACTTGCATTGTCTTTCCCTGCCATGCCTTTCATTGCCTTGTCATTCCTTTCCATGCCATGCCTTTCCATGTCATAGCATTCCATGCATTTCCATAGCATGTCTTTCCATGCCATGCCATGCCATGCCTTGCCTTGCCTTGTCATTTCGTGTCATGCCATGTCTTACATTTGTTTACCTTTTTCATGTCATTCCATGCCATGACTTGCATTTCCTTACATTTCCATGCCATGCCTTGCATTTACTTTCCTTCCATGCCATGCCTTGCCATGCCATGCCATTCCTTTCCATGCCATGCCTTTCCATGCCATGACATGTCTTTCCATTTCATGCCTTTCCTTTCCATGCAATGCCTTGCCTTTATTTTCTTTTCCATGCCATGTCATTCCTTTCCATCCCATGCCATGTCTCTCCATGTTATGCCTTGTCTAGCCTTAGAAGATGCTAAATTTTCAAACATATGTAATAAGCACTAAGAAAAAACCTAGTACTGGAGATCCTACAACAAATGTTCTTCCAGGCAATGAAACAACATCAGAGGAACCCCACTAGCTAAAAATTAGTGCCCCAAATCCAATGCAATATATGGTTTGTCCATCTGAGACTCGATTTCAGTTTTATCACGAGTTGTAACTCACCTCCTCAAGTCATTCAGGGACCTGTTGGCAATTTGGTATGGGGGTATAAAATCCACACTGGGCAGCATAACGTAGTTTCGTAAGCTCTCGCACGTATGTTTTTTCTAGTCCCATGTGACCACACTACCCATAATCACCCGTCACAATGTTCTTGAAAATCAACCTACTGTTTAGAATTTGCACTATGCCTCATTGAGCAAAACCCTAGTCCAAGAGATCCTACAACAAGCGCTTTTCCGGGAAACAAAATAAAAGCGAAGGGGCCCCACTAGATAAAACCTAGTTCCTCGAAGCCAATGCAACTAATGGTTCATTCATTTGAGTCTTCGTTTGAGTTTTATCATGAGTTTCAACTCACCTCCTCAAGCCATTTAGGGAAATGTTGGCAATTTGGTTTGGGGGCATAAAATCCACACTGAGAAATGTAATGGATTTATGTAAGCTCATACATGTATATTTTTCCAAGGTATGCATGAGAATGTGACCCACAATCACTTGACACAATGTTCTTAAAAATCGACCTCTTGTTCAAAATTTTCACTATGCCTCATTGAGCAACACCCTAGTCTCAGGGATCCTGCAGCAAACAATTTTTCAGACAAGAAAATGATAGTGGAGGGGACCCACTAGATGAAAATCGGTGCCCCATATCCAATGTAACTGATGATTGTCCATCCCAATATCGTTTTGAGTTTTATCATGAGTTGTAACTCCTCTCCTCAAGCCATTCAAGGACATGTTGGAAATCTGGTCTGGGGGCATAAAATCCACTTCGATCAACATAACATAGTTTCATAAGATCTCTCATGACTATTTTTACAAGGCCCACATGAACACATTACCCACAATCACCTGACATAGTGTTCTTGAAAATCAACCTCTTGTTCATAATTTTAATTATACCTCATTTAGCAAAACCCTAGCCTCGAAGATCCTACAACAGACTCTTTTTCGGGAAACAAAATGACAATGGAGGGGGTCTATTACCTTAAAATCGGTACCCTAGATCCAATGCAACCAATAGTTCATCCATCTGAGTCTCTTTTTGAGTTTTATCACGAGTTGCAACTTGCCTCCTCAAGCCATTCAAGGACATGTTGGCAATTTGGTATGGGGGCATAAAATCCACATCGAGCAACATAATGGATTTTCATAATCTCTCGCATGTCTATTTTGCCAAGGCCCACATGACCACTCTACCCACAATCACCCAACACAATGTTCTTGAAAATCGACCTCTTGTTCATAATTTTCACTATGCCTCATTGAGCAAAACCCTAGTCCTGGAGATCCTACAAAAAATTATTTTTTGAGAAACATAATGATAGCGACGAAGGCCCACTAAATGATAACCAATACCCCAAATATAATTCCACCAACAGTTCATCCATCTGAATCTCGGTTTGAGTTCTATCGCAAGTTGCAACTCACATCCTCAAGTCATTCAGGGACATGTTGGCAATTTGGTTTGGGGGCATAAAATCTACACTGATAAGAATAATAGAGTTTCATAATATCCTGCACATTTTTTGGCCAAGGCCCATGTGACCACATTATCCACAATCACCTGGCATAGTGTTCTTGAAATTCAACCTCTTGTTCAAAATTTTCATTATGCCTCATTAAGAAAAACCCTAGTCCCAGAGATCCTGCAAAATGATTTTATGGCCAATAGAAGGATAATGGAGGGGCCCCACTAGCTGAAACCCAAATCCCTATATCCAATGCAATCGACGATTCATCCATCTGAGTCTCGGTTTGAGTTTTATCGCAAGTTGCAACTCTCCTCCTCAAACCATTCACGGACATGTTGGAAATTTGGTTCGGGGGCATAAAATCCACATTGAGAAGAATAATAGAGTTTTGTAATCTCTCTAATGTTTTTTTAGCCAAGGCCCACATGACCACTCTACCCAGAATCACTCGGAAAAATGTTCTTGAAAATTGACCTCTTGTTCAGATTTTCACTATGCCTCATTGAGCAAAACCTAGTTTCGAAGATATTGCAACAAATGCTTTTATGGGAAATGAAATGACAATGAAGGGGAACCACTAGTTGAAACCTAGTGTCCTGGATCCAATTCAATCGATGATTCGTCCATCCGAGTCTTGTTTTGAGTTTTATCACGAGTTACAACTCACCTCCTCAAGTCATTCAGGGGCATGTTGGCAATTTGGTCTGGGGGCATAAAATCCACACCGAGTAGAATAACGAATTTTTGTAAGCTCCTACATGCCTATTTGGCCAAGTCCCATGCTACCACACTACACAAAATCACCCGACACAAATTTCTTGAAAATCGACCTGTTGTACATAATTTGCAGTATACCTCATTCAGCAAAACCCTAGTCCTAGAGATCCTACAACAACCGTTTTTTTAGGAAACATAATGACAACATAAGGGTCCCACTAGTTGAAACCTAGTGCCCCAAATCCAATGCAACTGATGGTTTTTCCATCCAAGTAACGGTTTGAGTTTTATCGCGAGTTTCACCTCGCCTACTCAAGTCATTCAAGGACATGCTGGAAATATACCTAAGGCTAAACCATGACCATGACCTAGACCTAGACCAAGACCTAGACCTAGACCTATACCTATACCTAGACCTACACCATGACCTATACCATGACATAGACTATGACCTAGACTGTGATCTAGACCATAGCAAGACAAGGCATGACAAGGAAAGGCATGGCAAGGCAATGTCTAGGTATAGGTATAGGTCTAGGTATCGAAATGGAAGAAAATGCAAGGCAATGCAAGGAAAGGAAAGTCAAGGCATGACATGACAAAGCTAAAGAAAGTGTAACATCCTGCTCTGGCGCACTAAGAAAACTTATTCTTTGAGGACACTTGCTTGCAAGTGATCCGGACTATTATGATATTAAAACATTTTTCCTTGATTATGATGCATTATGGTAGATGACATGATGTTTTACTGCATTAACATAGACATGTGCTATTGACTCAGTTTTACTGAGTGTGTAGGGTTTTGGACCTTGAGGATGCATAGGCATCAACAGAACCCCTTGGACTCTGAATTGAGTCAGGGAGTGTGCTATTGGGGTTTGATGGTTTTACTGTGATTTTAGTACATTTGATTAGATGATATGATGTGGACATGTTCTGACATGATTGTTGATGATGCAGGCCGACGATAGCTTGCCGACCAGACTCACATATGGAGTAAAGGGGCCACACACATGAATACCAGAGAGGTTGAGGGAGAGGTGTAGATAGCAGCCCTGCCACAGCCTATTAGCACTCTTGTCGTGGCTCGAACTATAGGTTAATGATTACCTAGTTCGAGAGGACCCATGATGCCATGAGGGCAGACTGCGACAGTTGCTCACGATGATTCTAAGGGGCACGCAATAAGGCGGGGGCCTTATTCCTTAAAAGCCCTTAGTCTCCCACAAGTTCACCTGGCGGAGTGTTGACTCCAGGGGTTATTGATGTCTACCAATCAGTCAAGAGGTGAGTGGGACCCTTGGAGCACGTGGTGCATCTTGATGGGCATGCCGCGCAAAAGAAACACTAGAGGCGAGTGGCACCCTTGGAGCACGTAGTGTGTCCTGAAGGGCACGTCGTGTTGATGATGTTAAAGGAACGAACGTAGAGGGCCTAAGACTAATATCTCATTAAGAAATTAAAAAAAAAACAACTTCCCTAATTAAAATGTCACCTAGTTCAGAATCTAAGTCCTAAGTCTAAAACTTCGCTAGGGGTAAAATTTTGTCTACCCTTAAGAAAAATACCTTATAAAAAT
>JZKD02S2230545.1:1138685-1150028 GCA_000966675.3 Picea glauca
TATTTTATCTAAGATAGATGGGATAACAAGTTGTAGAATTTCATTCTTAATGAATCCTTTGATTGTAATTGTTAGGTATTAAATTTGTTCATTTAGTACAAGCATTTTTTTTAAGCAAGAAAAAAGGTGTGATACATGAATGCCATTATTTTTTTATTAAATTAACTTGAAAACAAATTCTCTCTAAAGATGAAAATAACTATATTTTTAAAAACAAGTAGTTTTATGAATATCATAATGAAAGTACATTTTATATGAATTGTGGTTAGCCAAGGAAAGGTAAGGAAGTGCAAGGCAAGGAAATGCAACACAAGGCAATGAAAGACATGGCATAGCATGGCATGACATGGTAAGGCAAGGCAAGGAAAGGCATGTCATGGAACGACATGGCAAGGAAAGTAAATGCAAGAAAAGGCAAGGCATGGCAGGGCATGAGATGGAATGACATGGAAATACATGGCATGACCATGGAAAGACAAGGCATGGCTTGGCAAGGAAAGACAAGGCAAGACATGGCAAGACATGGCATGGAAAGCAAAGGCAAGACAAGGCTAGGAAATAAAATGCAAGGAAAGGAAAGGCTATGCATTGATCACATACTTTGTTGTGGATGCCCTATCCACTTGGCATATTGCACAATCATCCATGGAGTTTTATACCTTGGAATTCACAAATGTGGAGTGATTGCATGCATGCACATTCTTGGAGGGAATTTGAATTGGCTTGATGCCTATTTTTGGTCGTTTGTCCCCTTCATGAGCATTATTTGGTGCATACAACTACTATTTTTGGATGAGGGTGAATTTTTTTGGAGAGGCTAATGTCCACATGTTGTAACATGGTCAAACATGGATTGAGGAGAGATCTAACTAATTCATTATTATAATATTTATTTGACTTGTCATGGACTTAGTTAGCAAATAATAATATTTTGTTGTATAAGAGAAGAGACTCACTCTATAAATAAGAGTTCTCTCTCTCTCCATTGTAAAGGGTGGAGAATTTGGGTATTTAGTAGCTCTCCTCTTGGGTTACATTGTAGAACATTTTGGCAAGATTAATGGAGAATCTGAGGTAAATTTTCATTTGATGTCAGGCTTTATTGTGAACTCATATTTTATGTGTTAATTTTGTATTAAGAAACCCTTCTAACACGTTGTGATTGCCATTATAATGACCCATGTTTCATTTTGGATAGAGTTTAATGTGTCGTTTCAACTCTCTTATTTCTATTGTGATTATGGTAGCCTACATGATTGTTATTATTGGTTCCTAGAATCTTAACTAGGATGGGTCTTTAGTCTTTTGTCAAATTTAGGTATTGAGAACCATTAATTGCGTATGGATTTAACACTTAGCAATATTTTCCACCATAAGACATTCATTAATGTGTAACACAAGTATTTATAATAACTTTAAAAAAAACAAACTATTATTACTTTCATAGACTTCATTAACACTTTAAAAATTAATTAATCAAATTAAATAAATTCATACATTCATACACATTGAAATTCACACATTCATCAACATAAAATGCAGAAAAAATGAAATTCATAAAAAATGTGTCATGAAATATATGTAAATATATATATATAACATTGTATAAATTGTACATTTTTTACAAAATGGAACCTCTTTCCTAATATACAAATTGGCAGCAAGTGCCCTAACATAAAAACCAACCATATGGTGGCTTAGATATAAAATAAGAGTCATTGGTCACTAATTAACCACTTCCACCCTCGCCACCCTCAGGAGAATCCTAGAAATTGATATTTCTTCTCTTTATAGAAGAAGCACCTCTAGTGGCTTTGGGCCTAGGCGTGGTTCGTCTCTTCGGAGACTTCACAAAGAAAAAACAGTGTTATAAGTTTTTTACCACAATGAATTAAAAAACTTAAAAAATGATACTTCACATGTCAACATGAGACAACTCACTGCAAATGGTACAAAAATCATGAGGATGTTACCCTCCTCCATGACCCTAATCTCTCAGCGATGTCATCCTGTGTTAGTTACAAGGATCAAATTATGAAATTTAAACAAATATACATAAAATCAATTACAGTCATGATACACAAAATTGTATCGTCAACACATTATCTCACCGTGAATATATCGGGCCTTGAAGGAGAGTCGTTGACAAGTGGAGCACTCAGCTATACAACCTGCTTCAAGGCAACCTCTAATGTGGCAACCTTGGTGGATGGCATAGATAAAAATGGTGGTGGGTGTGGGTGACATTCATTTGCATCCATTGTAGATGGATGCGATGGAATAGGTGGTGTGGATGGGTGGACTATGGGTGCATCCATAGAGGATGCATGGAATAAGAAAGATGTTGAGGATGGGTGGAGATGGACCCCCAGAGACTGTACAAGTGATAGAATAAACCTCAGCCTAGAGTAAGGTAACTCAGAAGCTGTAGGCAGGTGACTAGGGAGAGTACTAATACTAAAACTAACAAAAATATCAGCATCATGCATACATATTAATAATATTGAACTATTAGTACAAAATAGTAAAATTCAACAACATAAATACAAAAAAATTGAGATTTAAATGATATTTAACTCTACACATGATTCATGTGATGCAAGTGAATTGTCCATTCCAAATGGACATTCCTCGGCAGCACTTGTTCCTACAACCTGTCGAAACACAAAAACATTAAAAATTAGAGGATGCCATAAAATAAAGAAATCACTATGGTGAATTTATCAAATGTGACACATACATGTGTGTGGGGTAGATCAATTGAGCAGGTTTCCTCTACTACTACATCACTGGTGGAGACAGACACTAATGCATCCATGCGCATAGAGGGTCTGCTACACTGGTATAGCAACTGCAAAACAACATAAAATAAAATATCAATATAAATAAAAACAATACTATACAAATATATAATGATGAAGAACATAGAGATGGTTAAGATACTAACCTCCCCCATGAAGCTTCATTGTCCACTAGCCTCAATAAGACCATAGCAAGTTTGTCTACAACTCAAGCATCTGTGAGGTTCACATGGATGAATACTATGTCCATGTTTCCTCTCCTCACTGAACTCTATTGTACGGGGTGAAGCTCTGACCCATCTATCAATGTCATCGACATACACCTCCTCTCGATATAGTGCAACAAAGATTCCATGTTGTACTAGGCTCCGAGTCAATGATGATATAGTAACATGTACCTACTGAAAACTCTAAGAAATAAGAGGATGATGGGCAGGGGGTCAAACCTTTGCTTGGCGGGACAAGGACCTAACATGAGATTGTGTCTAGCATACTCTCGTTCCTGTGCGAACCCTTGACTCACCCCTTAGAAGTCACCAATGTCAAAGTAGTTGACATGCTGACCCAAAATGAATTCAACCCATAATTTTTGCAAAAAATATAAAGGCACCTCCCTCTTATTGCAGGGAGGTTTATCAAATACCATGTACAACCTGTCCATCCAATTTTCACTAATTTGTGGGTGGACGCACTAGTCATTGAAAATGTGTTTTTTGGTCACATGTGATTGTTGTCCAGATTGAGGATCAATAAAAATAGACATCAGTGGTTGTTTTGATATAAATCTCCATCTTGTTTTCTATCCAATCCAATGTTGTAATACTCAAACATTATTTCCCTATATTCAGAAATAGAAGTCAATTTCCCTTGGGAAATTGCAATGGACCTCAAAATGACATCCAATTAAGTGGCCAAGGAATCTTTGTTTGGTTCTCTCATGCCCCTTAATTGATTTACAAGTTTTATTAATGTGTCCAACCCCTCATCAATTTGGGTGTTTATGTTGGGTGGTTGTGGTGGGTTAGGGATTTCCTCGCCTTGGTGTGTTGGTTGGCGGTTTACATTCTCTCTGAGTTCCATTTTATAATATATGATGCAATTTAATAAGGCATGGCATGTAAATTAGGTCGATTTTTTTAATTATAATTGAAAAAAAAATCAATACATATTTTAAGAAATTAAAAATATATATATAAAATAATCTCATTTATTGTAAATTCTCTATAGTTATTTTTAAAGGGGAAATGTTACACAATGTAAGAGGTGACTCACTAAATTTTATACATGAGATTTCTCTATAAAATTACAAATTTCTATAAATTAGATTCTTTTAAAGTATATTAAATTAATTGAATAAAGTAAAAATTACTAAATTAGGAGGAAAAGAAGAGAAATCAAGCATACATTGTGTTAGCACTTTTTTTGTCAGTGTTTTGTGGAATTACATGATAGTAAATGGGTGGAATGGATTCATTGGCTATCCTAATCATCATTTACACATGTTCAACTCATCAAATATCCAGAGATATAAAGGCGATTAAGAGCACCATTTGGTCAATATTTGGTAAAAAAATGAAGAAAGTTTTGTAGGTGATTGTTTTTGTGTTTATTTTGCGACACGATTTCCAAGCAAATGGAATCAAATCTCAAAAAATTAAAACACAATTTTTTCATGAATGAACCATATTAGATGTCAGGCGGGTTGTTTCCTGAAAACGTGAATTTTTTTGGAGCTACATGTGACGCTTTAAGAGTCATTTTTCCATATTTTTCAGAATTGGATTTTCTAAAAAATGTCCATTCAACAAAAGTGTCACCTTCATTCATTCAACCTAGAGATTATATCATGATATTATGTTATATATTAGGATCAGATACCTTTGTTTTGGATATTATCTTGAATTGGTTACTCTCAATTAAGCATTGTAATTTCTATTTAAGCAAGAATTGTGAAAGAAGAGAGAGATCTTTCACTTTGAAGGAAGATGAGGTTCGAGTAGAAGATGTTGAAGGCCTGAGAGATCAGGGAAGAGTTTAATTGTATGAAGCATTTCATAATAAAGGACTCAAACATCCTGAAGGTCATATTATGCATCTATGTATCTCATTTTTATGTCTTATTTGAATGCAATGAAAATTTCTGCAATGCATTGATTTTCCCAAATATTTAACTTCGATTACAGTGATGAGTTTATTGTTAATTTCTTGTTTCTTGTAAGTTGTATTCAAGTATTTGATTCGCATTTAAAATATGATTTTGGATCTAAATATCTTCTTTGTGAATGTATGATTTAACAGATTGTGACACTTATGCATTCATATATGTTCCTTGTTTCTCCAAATCTCACTATCCATTATTTATCTAGCCTTCGGTGTGAATGCCCCAAACTATATGAAGTGTTGTTGATCATTTCAGTGTATTTTTGGATGATTTTTACCAGAAATTTATCACTTCAACCTGCTTGATCCAACTACCAACCAAAACAATTCATTGTAATATCTAAGATGTGCTAGGCATGCCCTCCCAACAATTAGAGAGCATCTTCTAACGCTAACATGTTTTGGTGCTATTGCGGGTAATGACATTGAATATCTTCCTTGGGTGTACGAAAATGCCTAGATCCTCTTCTTGATGGTGAAAAGTAAGTTGACGCTTATTTGACAACAGATTTTACACCTAGCGACTCCATGTTTGAAGAATCCATAGGTGGCTCCACTGATTCAAAATCTCCACATCAATGGAAGCCATATTAGCTAGGAGGTATGCAATTTTTTATTTCTCTAATGTACCTGGATTTCCAAATCCTATGCCTGAAAGAAATTAATGGGAAATCTCTCTTCCAAAGATTAAAGGAGAAGATTGGGAAGTTCTTGCTGAGTTTTTATTGGATTTTCATGAATATATGCGGCAGTTGGGCATTATTCACCAAGATTTTTTAATGAAGATGTCCATGTATTCATTGGAAAGAAAAGCATGGGAATGGTGTAGATCTCTACTTCAATCCAAAATTTCCTCATTAAAGGAATTTCATGTTTTATTTAATTCATATTGTAAAAGAAAATATGCAGTTGATTTCCTTTATGATGAATGTTGTGAATAATTTCAATTGTTGCACCATTTCTCTAATTACAAAATTCAAAATGATAGTTTCGGTAATAGGCATGAGTAGAAAATTATTCAAAGTGAAGGTTTCATTGATCCTGTTGTTTCTACTTTTGGAATTAATGAAACTATGTTGTTATCTTCTCATTCTCATGACAACCTTGCTTTTTTTAATCTTGATAAAGAATTTTCTGACCAAAATAATGATCAACAGCTCCAAGAGGATTTTGTTGCTCCGACCATTATTAAGCAATCTTCACATAGAAGCAAAATTGTCTTGTTAACCAGCTGAAATTTTGTCATATTCTTCAAGACCCAGTGGCCATCTACATGGAGTTAGTTTTTTCAGAGATCCCAAATATTGCAGCTTTAGGCATATATCTTAGTTGCAATAATAAGTATATGTTTTTTTTGGAATTCTTGTTGCAAATGTCACATTTCTTTTGCACCTTCTCATTCAGTTACAAACAAGATCTTTTTGTCAGTTGGATGCTTACTTAGCTTCATTGGAAGTTTCACATTACTTGATCCATGAAGTTGTTGTTGATTAGAGTAGGAATGAGTGTACCTAAATAATCTCTCAGTTTGATAATTTCATTTCTGTTTACAGCTTGGTTTGGTTTACAATAGATCAACATAAATAATGAGTCAATAGCCCAAAGGAGACACTGGTACAAAGTCTTTTCAGTTTGCAGTTTGGTTTTTCAACATGATTGTTTTCAATTGAGCAGAGTAGGCTTACAGGTTGATGAAGGAAGAAGGGATTGGTTTGTTTGTTCTTGGTGTCTCATATGGGGGACACCATCCCAATTGGAGCCAGTGTTAGCACTATTTTTTTCATTGTTTTGTAGAATTCCATGATAGTAAATAGGTGGAATAACTTCATTGGCTATCCTAATCATCATTTACACTTGTTCAACTCATCAAATATACAGAGATATCAAGGAGATTACGAGCACCATTTGGTCAATATTTGTTAAAAAAATGAAGAAACGTTTGTAGGTAACTTTTTGTGTTCATCTTGCAGCATGATTTTCAAGCAAATGGAATCTAATGTCAAAAAAATAAAACATGGGTTTTTTAGGGAATGGACCAAACTAAGTGCCTCCTATGTTGTTTCTCGAAAAAGTGAATAGTTTGGGAGATACAGGTGGTGCTTTAAGAGTGATTATTCCATATTTTTTAGAATTTGATTTTCTCAAAAACACCCATTCAACAGAAGTGCCACCTTCATCTATTCAACCTAGAGATTATATCATGGTCTTATGCTATAGATTAGGATCATATCCCTTTGTTTTGGATCTTAGTTTGAATTGATTACTCTCAATTAAGCATTGCAATTTCTATTTAAGCAATAATTATGAAAGAAGAGAGGGATCTTCCTCTTGGAAGGAAGTTGGGGTTCGAGTACAAGAGGTTGAAGGCCTGAGAGATGAGGGAAGAGTTTAATTGTATGAAACATTTCATACTCAAGGACTTAGACATCATGATGGTCAGATTGTGCATCTATGTATCTCATTTTTCTGTTTTATTTCAATGCAATGAAAATTTTTGCAATGTGTTGATTTTCCCAAAGATTCAACTTCGATTATAGTGATGAGTTTACTCTTAATTACATGTTTCTTGTAACTTGTATTCATGTTTTGATTCAGATTTAAATATGATTTTAGATCTGAATATCTTCTTTGTGAATGTATGAGTTAACAGAATGTGAGACTTATGCATTCATATATGTTCCATGTTCCTTTGAATCTCACTATCCATTATTTATCTAGCCTTCAGTGTGAATGCCCCAATCTATATGAAGTGTTGTTGATCATTTGAGTATATTTTTGGAGGATTTTTACCGTATCTTTATCATTTCAACCTGCTTGATCCACCTACCAATCAAAACAAAACATTGCAATAACTAAGATGTGCTAGGCATGCCCTCCCAACAGTTGGAGAGCATCTTCTAGCATTAACACTTGGTTTGAATAAGACACAGTTGCAAGATATTGAGAGAGCTCATCATCTCTATTTGTTGAATGAGGTTAAAAACACACGATGTGTGTAAATAAGCACAAATTAGGCCTACATCCCATTAAAAATGTTATATCATAGGAATGTGCATGCATTCTTGATGACGAACCTAAGTGGTAGGCTGAGTAGAGGTTCGAGCTTTGCCGGACCTATAGCTTTAGGAACATGTGATGTGTTCATGCCAGTGCATGTTCCTATTGGCCTTCTTGCCACTTTTTTTACCACCAACTTTATGCACACACCCAATAATAGACATGAAAATATTGTCTGTCTGTATCATTTTAGGATAAACTGAGTGGCTAAAAATGCCATCAACTAATTAACAAAAAAATAACAACATCAAGAAAAAAAGAAAATGACTTTTTCTTTTGAATTTCCATAATCAATTAAATATGACACAAATGCTATTTAACATAAAAACTATTTAGATGGTTCTATCACTCTTATAATTTTATTTGGTTTCTTCATTAAAAAAAATGAAGTATCCACTCCAAAAGTTGAACATTTATGGAAGTTATTACCAATTGAATTTCCAGAAACCTTAAATATTAAAAGCTTTATAGTTAGAAATTTAACATTAAATTTCTAACAATACTTAAAGTGAACTCTTTCATTAATACAGCCACAACCCAACTTACCTAGACATCCGTGGCTGCCATGGCAAACAGAAGCCTTCTTGTGGTATCGTCATCCATATCTGTACTATTTTTGGCAAAACATTGGCCAAATATTCTTGCCTTTTTATACCACTCCAAAGTGAAAGTCAATGCGAATATGTAAACAAATGCGCTTTATTTTATTTTTTAAATCCATTTTTAAATCAGTTTTGTATCAAGAGAAGTGGAAATCATGATACGTTTTAAAATTTTGAATTAACACTCGGATAACAAAATTCTCATAATTTATTCTGAACTACCTCTATTTTGACATGTTCAGTATCTCATTTCATTACACGTATTTCATTTCTAGATTTTAGATTTTTCTTACTAGTGAAAAGGATATTACTGGAATATGGTTCATGTCGCTATAAATAAATAGGACATAGCTGCAAAGCAACCAATCTCTATTTTATTTTATTGGAATATGGTCCATGTCACTATTAAAAAATTTAAAAAGGATATTATTGGAATATGGTTCATGTCACTATAAATAAGACATAGCTGCAAAGCAACCCATCTCTAATTTATTTTATTGGAATATGCTCCATGTCACTATTAAAAATTTTGTTTTTTCTTACTAGTAAAAGGAGATTAGTGAAAAGGTTAATGTCACTATAAATAGGACATAGCTGTAAATCAACCAATCTCTATTTTATTGGAATATGGTCCAGTCATTATTAAAAATTTAAAAATTTTGAGATTTATAATATTATTTTTATTACTTATTAAAGATATTTTTTTCCAAGATTTTGATATTTATGATAATATTCTTAAAAATTTTAATATTTATAATATTATTTTTATTAATTATTAAAGATAAATTTTTCCAAAATTTTGATATTTATGATCATATTTTTATTATTTATTTATTGTTGAAAGTAATTTTGATCTATTTATTTTATACTTTTATCATCTAATGACTTAAACATACTTTTATACTTTGATCTATTTATTGTTGAAAATAATTTTATCATCTAATAACATAAACATAATTGACAATAATAAAACTAAAATAATCATTTAGTTAATTTTTTTTTAAATATTAAAATATTAATTAGATAATGTAATTGTTTTCAAATGACATAACATAATTTATTAAATAAAACAATGTAATAGTTTAATGGGGCTGCCTCTCTATAACAATGTTAAAAGTTCACATGTTTAATAAATATTTAAAATATTAATTAGATAGTATAATTTTTTTATAATGACATCAACATAATTTATTAAATAGAGTAATGTAATAGTTTAATGGGGCTGCCACTCTCTATACCAATCTTAAAGTTCAAATGTTTAATAAATATTTAGAATGTATATTATGTTATTGTGAATACTTGTCTTTTAGAAAAAATTTAGGACAATAGTTATATACAGTTCAAAGTGTTTATCTTAGAAATGTTTTGGGATAATAGTTATATACAGTCCAAAGTGAAAAATTAAAGTAATTATAAAACACTTGAAACTTGTAATAATATATTACTTATGTGTAAAATTGTTTACAAAAGTTAATGTGTGTATCTGTATATATATATATATGATGATGATGATGGTTAACCTCCAACCAAAGATCACTAAAGTTTTATATGGAGCGCATTCTAGGAGAAAGTGTTAGGGCATTTGAGGAGAAGGTGTTTTTCATCTTCAACCCTCTCAATGCCCACTTTTACAATAAATCTCATGAGAATTAGTTCATATTTTGGCAATACTGATTCTCTTATTTATGCTAGTCAAAACAAAAAGACACTTTTGATTTCCAAGGTTAGGGTTAACCACCTCCTTATAATATCTTAGTTTTCTTTTATCTTCTAATTCTTTATCACACCATAGAGTCTCCTTAAATTTACAATATTTTTAATATCATCGATATTCTCCAAAATAATGTATCAATATTAACACATATTATAGATATTAATATTAAAAGCAAAGATCCATGGTCAAAGCTCCCATCAACTAGGTGAAACTATTAATCTTTACAAAATTTCTACCAAATTTTGAAAAGAATTTTCCAAAAAAATATTGAGTTTATACACTTATTAACTTAGTTATTTATTTCCCCGGATGGGGTGACAAGTACACGGAAGTGGGAGCCAGGAGGTTCTATGCAACGCAGGGAGATATTAATCCCTGTCGCCAACCTCCCGTTCCCCCAGCTTGAATGACCCAAATTCACTGCGACTCAATGGAGATGCACTGGGAACTCGGAGGAAAATTAAGGGATCCATGTGCGAAACTCGTTGGGTGTACCTGTACCGGGCTTGCAGACACCTCGGCCTTCATGTCTCCCTCCCACATCCACTCGCAAGGTTTTATGGAAGTTGGGATGTTAGATTGTTCTCTCATTCCTCCTTGGAATTTCGCTTGTCTGCTCTTCAGCCTTATTTGGATCTCCCACAACCTTTTCACTATGTGTTTGCCCATGCCTTATTTGGTTTCGTTCATCCAAGATCACAACATGCCCAGGGAGCGAGCCAAGTACAGGTGAGGCCCATTATATTACAGTGTCTACACCAGACGCAATCGTCTCCCCCCTTCCTAGCCCACCCTCATTATCACCATTCGCTTCAAGAAAAACCATCCCCCCACTCTGTAGTGTACCTATTTTCTCTGATACCAAATTGTAGTGTACCTATTTGCTCTGATACCAATTTGTAGTGTACCCTTCACTACCCAGGTTCACCCAACCTCTCGATCATCATTCTCGCATGAATGTAAAAGGAACAAATGCATTTAAAACAAAATTAAACACACTTAACAACTC
>JZKD02S2230545.1:1165429-1189457 GCA_000966675.3 Picea glauca
TTTTATAACCTATAATCTCAAAATTAAAGGAAATACGCCCTAGCCCATCCTCCTCGTAGAAACAAGCCTATCCCCCATTGAGAGCATGGCTATGACTAGATACCTTATGTATAAGAACAAGTTAAACCACATGGAAGACAAGAGGCTACCTAAAATTTCTTCAAAATCAATTCATAACCACCACTGACTCAAGTGAGGATGGCATAAAGACACTCGGTCTTGGCTAAACTATTGGGGAATCATGGAAGAAACCATTTTGAAAAATAAAGATACTATTAAAAAAAATATCAAATCAAAATTTAAGGAAAAAATGTGGTGTGATAAATAGTTAGAAGAGAAAAGAAAATTAAGGTGTTATAAAGATGTAATCAACCCTAATCTAGAAGATCAAAATTAGCTATCTGTTTTTCCAAATGTAAAGAAAAAAATAAGCATTGCTAAGATAAGAACAAATTCTCATGAGCTCCATAGTGAAACTGGGCGTTGCTCAATTCCTAAAACGCCATGAGATGAAAGAGTGTGTCACATTTGTGACACTAAGAAGGTTGATGATGAAAAACACTTTCTCTTAGAGTGTCCAGCCTATACCCATATTAGATCTCATTTTCAAAATATTGATCACACTACCAACCTTCCTAACCTCTTAACTCAAAAAAAGTATGGTGATCTTGGAAAGCTTCTCTTAATGCTTTTCGAGGACAGAAACAAAATTCTAAAGAATCACAAGTAATCACTTACCCTCTTAAGGTCTGATAGACCAATTAGGTCTTAGTGGATGTTCATCATCATATATTTTTAAAAATTTAAAAATAAAATAATATGATTTGACATAATATATATATATTTTTTTGTTGTAGTGGTATTTAAAATTGAATTTTTATTATTTTAAATTGAAACATTTAGAATAAGATTTAGAGGAATAATTTATTTTTTATTGATTTTCATATACACATTTTTTTTTTAAATTTAGAAAAAAAATAATATGATTTGACTTAATATATTTTTCTTTTGTTGTAGAGTATTTAAAATTGAATTTTTATTAGTTTACATTACAACATTTATAATAATATTTAGAAGAATAAATTATTTTTTATTGATTTTCAAATACACAAACTTATATTTTAAATATAACTTTTTAAACTTATTAACTTTATAGTTACACATAGAAAAAATTAAAACTAAACGACCATAATGTTCATCACATATCATGTAATTTAATAGTTGCATCACAGCATTAATTTTAGATAACATTAACTTTCAATTATTAACATTAACTATAGAGATCGATAAATCATTGACTTCGTATTAGTTTGTCCTTTGACCACAAATATTTCCATATAATCTGTTGTTGGAACTAGGGAACTGAAAAGATGGATTTTTATATAATAAAAAGTATCATATTTGTCATGATCTGGTTGGACAAGGGGTTGGAGGTATTATTGTCAGCTTTGCTATTCCCAATGTTATATATGTTGCAATATCCAAAGTATTTGATCGTAAATGGTCTTTTTGAATAATATATTTTCTTATGCATTGGTGGAAGGTGTATTAATGCTAGCATTAGTTCCAATGTTTGGTTTAGCATTTTCTGCTAGCTAAATTTATGGCAATGTTTGATATGTTGTCATATCAAACATTAGTCCCATAAATTTTTATATAATAAAAAGTATCATATTTGTCATGATCTGATTGGACAAGGGATTGGAGGTCTTAGTGTTGGCTTCGTTATTCTCAATGTTATATATGTTGGCATATTCAAAGTATTTGATCATAAATGGTCTTTTTAAATCATATATTTTCTTATGCATTGGTCGAAGGTGTATTAATGCTAGCATTACTTTGAATGTTTGTTTTAGCATTTTCTGCTAGCTAAATTTATGGAAATGTTTGATATGATGTCATACCCAAAGTTTGGCCTTCGAATACATTCTCCACTGTTGGAATTATTGTTACATAAATTACAAAAAAAAAATTGGAATACGTGAGGGAGCTACCACATTGCATTCTTTTCTTAAATGTTTATAGAGAATTTCTAACATACTTTTTACCTAATAGGATTGGCAGTGTTGAATGTTTACTTAGCAGGCTCGTTACAAAACATTTTCTTCCATTTTTTTATTTATATGCTTCAGTGGCATTGGTGGTTCAGTGGTTCATGCTTGTTTTTTTTGCATCTCCACTGATTTCTTATTTGGTTTTTGTTGTTGTTATTGTTTCCTTATTTGTGTTGTTGCAGTTTGCACGTTTGGGGTTGTGCAACCGCGATTGGAACTATGTCATTCCTTGTGGGTTGGTCGTTGCTTTCTTCTTTGTTTGTTGTGCACTACTTATTGTTGTTTGATTCGATTTTCCATTTATGACATACTTTTTACCTAACAGGCTTGGCAGCGTTGAATGCTTACTTAGCAGGCTTGTTACAATATATTTTCTTCATTTTTATTTTTTTATTTATATGCTTCAGTGGCATTGTTGGTTCAGTGGTTAATGCTTGTTTTTTGCATCTCCACTGATTTCTTATTTGGATGTTGTTGTTGTTATTGTTTGTCTGTTGGTGTTATTTCAGTTTGCACATTTGGGGTTGTGCAATTGCGATTGGAACTGTGTCATTCTTGGTGGACTAGTTGCTCCTTGCTTCTTTGTTCACTATGTGTTTCTTATTGTTGGTTGCTTCGAGTTTGCAGGGTTCGGCTCCTGCGGCTGCAGTTGGGCATTTTGGTGCTTCTTGATTGGGTTGTTATTTGTTGCTTGTTCTTGTTTTCCTAGGGTTTTTAATGTTCGGATTTTGCATCCTCGATTGGATCTATTCTTACATTCTTTTGTAGTGGACTCTCCATACAATACTATTGAGATAAAATAACATAGAAACAAATTTGCACTCGATGTAAATTGCACCTCTTACGCATTAACCAGAGTTTTTCGGCTTGAAATTATATTTCATTCCTAGCGATGTTTTTTCCATGGTTTATGTTTTACTATGGTTTCATAGTTATGAGAGTAAGTTTTCTTGTGAGAGCGACATAGTTGTTCTTTCCCTTTTTTTCCCTCTTGTAAACTTCATTTCTGGTTCTATAGTTTCTCGCGTTTCTGTGGTCGTTCTAACCAACCATCGTTCGGTTGCATACTTAGTCATTTTTGTGGACGCAGCTTCACAGATAGTTTCTATCAAACTATGGAAGCTCATTTTCGGTGTGTACATATTGCACCCATAACTTTTGTCCTCTACAATTCGACCCCGCACTCCTCGAACTCGTAACCGTGCCTCTGCCTACAATGAGGTTGTCTATCGTACCTACCTTTCTATACTTAGTCCATTTTTCAAAGTTTGGAAAGTTTAAGCCTTTACAGGTTCAGAAAATTTAAAAGCATTTGTCACTCCCCTCCATCCCAGCTACCTTCTACCATTCCCAATAGACATTAATTATTCTTTGATAAGTCATAATGGACTAGATAGGTTCAAAAAGATTGTCTTTAATAAGAGGAAATCTTGAGGACATCTCCCATTAAAATGAATAGATAGGTGAATATTATTGGATCTGGTAATTTCTTTTGCGTGCATTTTTTATTTGCAAAAAATAAATAAATATTTATCTTTTAGTTTTCTTAAAAGCTTCGGCATAGTCCACAAATGTCTCACCAACATAGGCCTTGATGTCATGTCCCTCTTTAATATTTTTCATATCTTAGATGTTATATTTGATAATCTACTCAGATATGGGAATGTTCATACGTGTTATTAGTCACTAGTCAGGGTACATATTCGAAAAGATTGGCATTAATAAGAGAAAATATCAAGAACATCTGTCATTAAAATGAATTAAAACAAAATCTATGGAAGATAGTCCAGGGTTTCTTTTAAATACTTATTTTCATTTCTCTATATTATCAAAGGGTTGTGCTTTACATTGCCTTTGTTCTAATGTTCCTGGTCATGGACATGTAAGACAAGTTAGATATGCGATTGAGGCCCATATGAAAGAAGAGAGACTGGTTTTATGTGATGTGAAGAACAAGTATCTTCTGGTAGGTGTTCTCCCTATATTGGATGCTTTACTTGGTTGAAAAGCTTGCATTGAGATTTGTTTGTTGAACTTCTTTATTTTTTTGCAGGGAGTTGTAATGGATTTTCAAGTCACATGCAAAATACTTGTTCGTTGAAGTATATAGTTTCTTCAAAAAACACAGATTTGGCAAGTGTATCGATTTCTATAGATCCCAGAAGAATTTCTCTTTGTCGGGGGCGTCGCACTTACCGTGGGTTGAATAAATGGTCTCTGATGTTCGTAAATGATTTGAAATATGGCTTCATTTGCGGATGTAACCAGAGGCGGGTAAAAAAAACTATATGGGTGGATAAAACGACATATTATCACTACAAAAGTGTCTATTTCAAAGTTTGTTGAGCTACTTCTGGGTCTGGTAGCCAGCTTGAGAGACAACCATGTTCTTTGTCAAAGTTTGTCTGGTTTCCTCTGGATGTAGTTACAGTCTCCACAGATTTGACATCAACTTCAAACATTCCATACCTTTTTGTTGGCCGCCATATCTGTCACCGCTATGACGAAAGATATATTCCGATGCGATCTGCACCATTTGATACACTTTCTAGACCTATGGTGCCTAAAGAAGTCATGTGCCTCAACAGAATAACATTTTGCAGTTGGCTTGGACGTTCCTTCCACTTTACGGTAATAAAGCAAAGAAGTTCAACATACAAATCTTCAGGTAGACTTTTCGACCAAACAGATGATCGAATACAGGGAGAATAGCAGTGACAACATAATTGAATTTTTTTCCCATCCCATAGCTAATGGCACATAAAATGACTCCCCCAAATTTTAATTTGGCCTGAATCTCATTTCTAAGTTGTCTTGGATTTCAATGGTTAGGAACATTGCAAGGAAAACACCTTAAATCCCAAGTTTTCAATGGCAGAGAGAAACTAATAGTTGGCAAAGAATGGAATGTTGAATAACCAGCAATTGCAAGCAAGCTATATCTGGAAGAGACAAGGTATTCAAAAAACTAGGATAGATCTAATTTGCAGTACCAATTAAGTCGAAGACCTGCAATTGATATTCAACTCATTTTTTGTGAATAAAGAATTTGATCGTCAAGAAAACTGTGAACAAACTTCATCAATGTATATATATTTTTTTTGGGTTGGTGGCAGGCCAAATTGCAATCATTGTGGCAAATAATCTTACCTGTATTTTGTAACCCATATTATTTTAATATAGAATAATTGTGCTTTATTTTTTTTATAGTGTTTTCCAATCTCTGGTATTGCTTTTCATTTTATTTTGTGCCTTTTTTCCCTATGTGTCATTAAACATGGACGGAAATCCTTTCTTTTTGTTGCCCTATGCTTCAATTTAAATAAAGGTTGCTCTGTTCATTGTTTGCATTTTACATTGAAGATTATTTTTTTCATAGGCCATACCTATGTGGTGGCAGCCCTATACTTAAATAAATAAATTGGAGGACCCATCCTTCTTTCATTCTTTGGGTCCCGTAAATAGAATGCATTAATGACTTACAATAATGATCCGGATTATTTTCGGCATGAAATGAGATCGAAGATATAATAAAGAAATGCACAGAGATATTGTATATACTCAATAATATAATAGAAATATATCAGAGAATCAACCATAAACACAAAGATATAGTAATACACGATTTCTATTAATGAAAGAAATGTACATAGATTATAAAAAAGTGAAAGACTCACTAGAATGGTGGCATCTTATCTCTGAGAAGAGATGTGACGGCTACTCGCATTCGCAAGAAGATGATTAAAATGAGGCTCTCAAGGCCTTTTTACAATAAACAGGAATGTCAAAAACCCTATACATCCAAAAGCCTAACACTAGGAGATGAAGTGCCAACAGTCATGTGGACCCCATTTGGGTAAGTTAGTACATCAACTTCCCAGGGTCATAACTTTTGGATATGATCTTCGTTTTAGGCGCATGATAGCTCATTAGAAACATATCGTCGAGGAGATTCATTTTGGGGGCTCAATCATGCCTTTGGATATCATTGAGAACCTTGATCTTGAAAAACATTCATTTAGGCCCTCAAAATGGCCCTGGAAGTTAAAACCTGCTAAAAATAGTAAATTGCCAAAATTCCCAGAAAACAGTTTTGAGCCAGTCGAAAGAGGTTGGTGGCCACCGATATCCGCCTGGATCAATATTCCCTCCCTAGGAAGAAATTGTCTCCATTGCATTGATTTTCCCGGGAAGAGGGAAAATCGTTTGCTAGATCTGCATCTTGGTGAGTTTCTTGTATTGTTGGAGACATCGCGCTGCTTAGTTTGTGGAAGTATGTCAAGAACTTGTTGAGGTTGAGGTTGTTCAACAAGTCGATATACATGAGAGGACGGTGTGCAGAAGGAATATTTATGCTTTGTTGCAGCCTTGTCAACCTGCTTCTGTTGGATAGAAGGTGCTCAGGGAAAGGCTGTAGTGGTTGTAGTGTCTTTCTGTTCTCCTTTTGAATATATTGTGAAGAAGCTAAATTTTGCAGTATAAGATACTACCTTGCGACACTTTTTAGGTGGAAGAATAGTCGGAACTACCTCTGGTATTTTGTAGAGATGACCCCCCAAAGTAACAATGACACTATGGGGTCGAGACTCATAAACAACACGGTGCTTCCACATATAGCACTTGCCCAAGAGAACATCATAGACATCTAGTGGGGAAACATCACATAATACCTCGTCCTTGAAGGGTTGGATGCCATATGACAATCGACATTGTTGTCTAGCATAGAGATCTTGTCCTTGGTGAAGAGACCCGATGTTGTATGGTTGTGGGTGTGGTGTTGTCGACAATCCCAACTGTTTGATGACCTCTGCTAAGATGAGGATCTTTTGTCTTCCACTATAAACAATAAAATGAAGTGGAGTCCCCTTCACCCACATCTGTGAATGAAGAAGGTGCTCCCCCCTCTTCAAGATCTGTTGGTTCTTATGGTTGAATTGTTGTGGTTGTGACAATAGCAGTGGGGTTTGTGTCAATGATTTGTCCTTTACCAGTATTTTCAGAATCGGATTTTGAATCAGGGTTCAGCTCCTTGTCTTTGATCTCTGCCACCAATGATTTTTTTGAACGACATTCATCGGTGTTTTGCTAGGGGCTTTTGTGGAAATCGCACCATTTTTAAGTGTCCTTCTTTGTCTTCCCGTGACCCTTCTTTTCCTGTGTCTTGGACTAGTTTTTGGGAGACTGTTTTTTAGGGTTGTCTTTATCATAATTTGGTTGTTGTGGATTTACATATCCGAAATCTCCTTTGTTCTAGTGCTTAAATTTTTGCTTGATTTTAGCGGCATATCGATAAGCAGCACCGAGTGATGAGATGCCCAGAAAATCCATTTCAGTCCAGATGTATCTGTGTAGAGCCCCACGGTATTTCAGAACCAAATGTCGCTCAGAGTCTTTGATACCCATCTTGGTGCGTAATGTATGGAAGGTATTGGTGAACTCCGGAATTGCTTGGCCCCTCTCTTGTTGTAGTGTGGTCCATCTCATGTATTGGTCCTCATAGTTTCCAATAGGGTAATACTATTCCTTTACTGCATTCACAAAACAATCCCAAGTCAGATCGGCCCCATATATTTCAGACTCCTCTGTGGAACTCTTCTACCAATAAGTTTCCCACCAATGTTTGACATGGGGGAGAGATTTAAGGAGTGCGAAAGTGATATTTTCTTTGTCGGAAAATTTGTGAACAGAGAAATAACCCTCTAATAGATTTAACCATTTGCTTAGGGCTTCTACATCTATCTGTCCTTCAAATACAGGAATATAAAAATTAACTTGTACCTTGAAAGGTGAGGTGCCTCAAAAGTGTCCGCTTAATGAATATGCACATGTTTCTATCGACAGGAATTGAAGGATGTGTGAAAAATTCTCCATCATTTTGTCCCTCTGTCGCGTGAGAGCTTGCTCAAGCAATAAACTGATAGGATTGTCTCCTCTGTAATTTTTCTTTTCTTCCACCATTGAGGGTTTCTTGGGTGTGTGAGAGAGATTTTCCTCAAGAGATACAAGCTCCAGACCCAACTTTGTATACTCGAACCTCATTGGGGATATGCAATGAAAACAACGATCAAGAACAACCTACTTTGATACCACTGATCCAGATTATTTTCGGCACGAAATGAGATCGAAGATATAATAAATAAATTCACATAAATATTGCAGATACTCAATAATATAACATAAATATATTAGAGAAGAAACCATAAACACAGAGATACAGTAATACATGATTTCTATTAATGAAAGAAATGTACAGACACTGTAAAAATATAGAGTGAAAGACTCGCTAGAATGGTGACAACTTATCTCTGAGAAGAAATGTGACGGCTACTCGCATTCGCAAGAAGATGAATACAATGAGGCTCTGAAGGCCTTTTTACAATAAACAAGAGTGTCAAAAACCCTAGACATCCAAAAACCTAACCCTAGGAGATGAAACATCAACATTCACGTGGACCCTGTTTGGGTAAGTTAGTACATCAACTTCTCGGGGTCATAATTTTTGCATACGATCTCCATTTTAGGCGTATGATAGCTCATTCATCAAGGAGATTCATTTTGGGGGCTCAATTATGCCTTCGAATATCATTGAGAACCTTGATCTTGAAAAACCTTCATTTAGGCCCTCAAAATGGCCCTAGAAGTTAAAACCTGCTAAAAATAGTAAATTGCCAAAATTGTCATAAAACTATTTTGAGCCAGTCGGAAGAGGTGGGTGGCCACCGATATCCACCTTGATCAAACAAGTAAGCTCAAGTATTGACACAATTTTCATGTTCAATATCTTGCAGCTTCTCTATTTGATAATATACATGCATATATAGTAATATGAGTACAATTGGAGTAAATATAAAAACTTCCTCTTGGGAAAAAGTTAGGCAATTATCTGCCCGTTGGGTCATGGGTTTGCGGTATTCAAAAAACTATGTTCCCTATTTCATCATATGCATCTTGCAGGCAAAGAGCTTATGTGATCTGCAATTTATGCTTTAACTAGTCATAACTCACCAGGGGTTGGAAAATCTTGGCATTAATAAAGGAACGACTAAAGTTGCCTTGCTTAGTTAAATCACACCAAATTTTGACTACATTTAATTTAATTTAGATATTAATGTTTATGGTGAGTCGATGTTTTCTCATGTCGTTACAAGGAATACAAGATGAATAGATGATAAGGAATTTATCCCATTGAAACCACAATGCAAATTCATGTTTCTTGTTGCGTTATATACATCTTGCAGTCAAAAATTTTATGGTTTCAATGAAATTTGTGAACCAAAGAGCATCCTGGAAATTTGGAAATCCTTTGCATTTGAAACAAAAATAATCCATTCATATATATTAGTATGAATACTATTCAAATAAATATCAAAACTTTTTCCATTAATACATATTATTATGAATACTATTGAAATAGATATCAAACCTTTCTCTTGGCCAATACTTAGCCAATTATCTGGCCACCAGGCCCCAAGTTGACAGTATCCAACACCTATGTCCCTTGTTCCGTCATATACATGTTGCAGCCAAAGAAGTTCATTGATCTACAGTTTATGCTTTTACTGGTGAGAACCCACCAGGGATTCAAAAACATTGTCATTAATAAACATTGTTACGCATCTTCTGGAGAGACCTTGTCGTATTCCCGTGTATTATCCCTTTCTAGTTATATACTTAGTTGCCTTTATATGCGCGTCAGTTCCAACGTTGGCATGTTGACATATCTTTTTCTCCATCTATATCCTCACATGACGAATCCAACCGACCATTGTTCATTTTCATATTTATTCAATTTTATGCCCATGGTTGTCAGGTTGGTGCTTTCGAACTATGTTGCTTCTTGTTCCATGAGATACATTTTCCACTAAAAATGTTCATGCTCTACAATTCCACCATGGACTCCTCCATCCTTTTTCCCTTTTTTTCTTCCCATATATTATGAGACTAGAAAGTATGGACATGATATTTTATAGATCATGTCTGGCTTCCACATTCCATATGTAGCCACTTTTTAGGTTGCGGGTTCTCAGGTGGGCGGGCTCAAAATTGGGCCTCCATTGTTCTGTGCCCTACAAATAGCATCCAAAATTCCTCAATATACAAATTGAAAAGCAGACCTTCAGGTTGCCTGACTCTGCATTTCACTTCTATTGTTCTGTGTCCTCCAAATAGTGGTCATAGTTCTGTGATATAGAAATTGACAGACGGACTCCAGGGTTGGCGGGGTCAAGATTGCCATTGTTTACGGATGGTAATCCTTATAAATTATGTAACAATATCTAGAAACATTATTCTCAATACTAAATTAGCTCTTACTAGTGAAAATTTAACACACTGGTATGAAATAGTTGGAATCACACCCTTCGCAATATACCAATTGACTAGCGAATTTTGACATCGTCCTCTCTTCCGTGTCACAGATTATGCCTTGAAATGTTTCGAGAGATAAAATTTGAACGTCGTGGCGACGCGTCTTCTGGAGAGACCTTGTCTTCTTCCCATCTATTATCCCTTTCTAGTTATATACTTAGTTTCCTTTCTATGATTGCGAGTTCCAACGTTGGCGTGTTGACATATCTTTATCTCCATATATATCCTCACATGAAGAATTTGACTCACTGTTGTTCCTTTTCATATCTAGTCAACTTTATTCCCACGGTTTCCAGGTTGGCTCTTTCGAACTATGTTGCTTCTTGTTCCATGAGAGACATTTTCCACTCAAAATTTTCATGATATATAATTCCACCAGGGACTCCTTCGTCCTTTCTCCCTTTTCTTCTTCCCATGTATTATGGGACTATAAATTATGGACATGAGATTTTATAGAGCATGTACGGATTCTACATTCCATACGTAGCCACTTTTTGGATTGAAGGTTCTCGAGCGGGTGGGTTCAATATTGGGCCTCCATTGTTCTATGCCCTACAAACAGCACCCAGAATTTCACGATATACAAATTGACAAGGAGACCTGTAGATTGGTTGGCTCAACATTGCACTTCTATTGTTTTGTGTCCTCCAAACAACACTCGCAGTTCCGCGATATACAAATTCACAGACAAACTCCAGGGTTGGAGGGGTCGAGATTTCCATTATTTGCGGATGGTAATCCCTATCAATTATCTAACAGTATCTGAAAACATTATTTCCAATACTAAATTAGCTCTTACCAATGACAACTAGACATAATGGTACGAAACAGTTGGCATCACATCCTTCATAATATACAGATTGACCACCGGATTCTGACATCGTCCGCTCTTCCGTGTTACAAATTATGCATTCAAATGTTTCGAACGATACAATTTGAATGTCGAGGCCTCGCGTCTTCTGGAGAGACCTTGTCAGCTTGTTTTGGATCCTCCTGTTGTCAGGTTCACAGAATTTCCAATTCTTGGAAACTGTTTTGGGTTGCCTCTTTCGAACTCTATTGGTTCTTGTTCCGTAATATACATCTTGCACTCGAAATTTCCACTCTCTACAATTCCACCACACACTCAACCCTTTTTCCCTTTTCTTCTTCCCATGTGTTATCGCCTTCTTGTTATATACTTTGTCCCCTTTCTATGATCGCAAGTTCCATTGTTGATGGGACAACATATATTCATTTCCATCTATATCCTCACATGACAAATCCGATCGACCGCTATTTCTTTCCATACTTACGTAATTTGCCATTGTTTACGGATGGTAATCCCTATCAACTATCTAATAGTATCTAAAAACATTATTTTCAATACTAAATTATCTCTTACTAGTGACACCTAGACACACTGGTACGAAATAGTTGGCATCACATCCTCCACAATATACAAAGTGACTACCGGATTCTGACATCATCCGCTCTTCTGTGTTACAGACTATGCATTGAAATGTTCCGAGTGATACAATTTGAACGTCAGGGCCTCACGTCTTTTGGAGAGACCTTGTCATCCTGTTTTGGATTCTCCTGTTGCAGGGTTCACGAAATGTCCAATTCTTGGGAACTGTTTTGGTTTTCTTCTTTTGAACTTTGTTGGTTCTTGTTCTGTAATATACATCTTGAACTCGAAATTTCCTCTCTCTACAATTCCACCGCGCACTCGGCCCTTTTTACCTTTTCTTCTTCTCGTGTGTTATCTCCTTCTATTTATATACTTTGTCGCCTTTCTATGATCGTGGGTTCCAGCGTTGCTAAGCTGACATATCTTCATTTCCATCTATATCCTCACATGATGAATCAGATCGACCGTTGTTCCTTTCCATACTCAGGCAATTTTATGTCCACGCTTGTCAGGTTGGTGCTTTCGAAATCTATTGCTTCTTGTTCTGTGATATACATCTTGAACTGAAAACTTTTGTCATCTACAATTCCACCACAGATTTCTCTAACTCACAAGCTTCATTTTACCACGGTTCACAAATGTTTCAAAGTATTTGTCGCTGCGTTCCATCCCCACTAACTTCCCGTCATTCCTAATATACATTGGTTGTGCTCTTACTAGTGACAACTGAACACAATCGTATGAAATAGTTGGCATCCAGCACTCTGCAATATACAAATTGACTACCTGTTTCACATCATGTACTCAAAATTTTCGTGATCTACAATTCCACTGCGAACTCCTTAGTCCCTTTTCCCTTTTCTTCTTCCCGTGTATTATGGATTTTTGATTATATACTTAGTCGCCTTTCTATGATCATGGGTTCCAGCATTTGCGGGCTGACATGTCTTTATATCCATCTATATAATCACGTGGCGAATCCGACCAACCGTTTTTGCTTTCCATACTTAGACAATTTTAGGTGGTTTCGAACTCTACTGCTTCTTGTTTTGTGATGTACATCTTGCAGTCAAAACTTCTGTTCTCTACAATTCCACCGCGAACTCCACAAACTCACAAGCTCCATGCTACCATGGTTCACAAATGTTTCAAAGTATATGTCGTTGCCTTCCATCCCCACTAACTTATTTTCCTTCCTAATATACATTGGTTATTCTCTTACTAGTGACTCTTGCTAGTGACAACTACAAATACTAATACGAAACAGTTCACATCTGCCCCTTGGAAATATACAAATTGACTACCGGGCTTTGACATCGTTCCCTCTTTCGTGTTACAGATTAAGCATTCAAATGTTCTGAACGATACAATTTGACCGTCAGGACCTCACGTCTTCTGGGGAGACCTTGTCAGTCTATTTTGGATCCTCGTGTTGACGGGTTCACAAAATCTCCAATTCTTAGTCACTGTTTCGGGTTGCCACATTCAGAATCGGCTGCTTCTTCTTCCGTGATATACATATTGTATTCAAAAATTTTGTGATTTACAATTCCACCGTGGACTCCTTATAACTTTTTCCCTTTTTTTCTTCCCATGTATTATTGCTTTGTTGTTATATACGTACTCTCTTTTCTATGATCACAGGTTCCAACGTTGGTGGGATGGCATATATTCATCTCCATATATATCCTCACATGACGAATCCGAACAACCGTTGTTCCTTTCTATACTTAGCCAATTTTATGGCCACGGTTGTCGGGTTTGGATTTTCCAACTCTGTTGCTTCTTGTTTGGTTCTATACATCGTGCACTAAAAACTTTTGTGATCTACAATTCCACCCCAGACTCCTCGAACTCGAAAGATTCACTCTACTACAGTGCACAAATGTTTCAAACTATCTGTCACTGCCTTCCATCACCACTAACTTCCTTTCCTTCCTGATATACATTAGTTATGCTCTTACTAGTGATATACAAATTGGCCTTTTGATTGTCCTACCATACCCTCTTCGGTGTTACGTGTATTGCAGTCAAAAAATTTCGAGACATACAATTTGACCTTTGCGCCCTCACCTACAATGGTTGTACCTTCTAACCCTATTTTGAAGCTCATTTTTCCCATGCCGGCAACCTCCGTACTTTCTTATTATGCAATTAGAATCCTTTCATGGTAACAACTCATCATGCAGGAATTGTTAACATTGTCATTAATGAGAAAAACGCTCGAGGAGATCTCCCATTATTACGCATTAAATCAAGATCTCCAGAGAGTTATTTTGTCCCTTCCGATTGTTCATCTTGAGCACACGTCCTCGTGTTGGCCCATTCAATAAATCTAGAATGCTTAATCACTCATTGTTGTATATTTCATGTTCTCATTTCTATGTATGCAATTACTAGTGTTTAATGTTAAGAACACATTATGCAACACCCGTCCAAATTGTCATTAATGAACGAAAGTCTCGAGGAGATCTCCCATTCACATGCATTGCACCAAGATTTGTGCAGGGTTATATTATCCCTTCCAAATTTTCATTTTATTCATCGTCTAGAGGAAACAAATGTTCTTGTAGACTTATGGCAGCAGGTCAACAATAGTTTTGTGGAGATACAGTAAATATCTTCAGACATGAGGACCAGAACTTCCAGTGGTCCAAGGCATACTTTTACTATTCATCCCATTCCGCCTAGAAGGAAGTGATTTGGAGCTCTGGAATCACTCGTGTAGGTTGCCTCCCTGACGTTTTTGAATGTAAAGAGGTGTTCTCTTGGTGCACCGAAAAATGTATTCCAAGACAAATAATTATTCCCCTACGTGACCATTCTTCTATTTCTTTGTCACCTTAGGTATTCCGCAAGATGATAAAATTGTTGGAGCCAACATTGACTTTCAGAGGAAAAGACTGCAAGCAGGTCCTAGAAAAACATGACGACGGGTTGGAAATATTAGCCGAGTTACTCGAAGACCCAACAATAGTTCCTGAAGATATCACAAAGTTGTAGGTAAGTTCCTTTAGAAATCCATTCCGCGAAATTGCTTGGATGTTTACAAGAATAATGGGACACGCATCCAAAGCAATCATTTCCCATATAATTATTTATATTTTATACTTCACAGTCAAGGAACAATTCATTTTCGACTGGGGGAAGCTAATTTTGATTGATATCTATTCCCACTTGTCACGATTCAAAGAATCGAATAAATTTTATGTGTCATCGTACTTGATTTTTGCAATAGTGCATTGTTGTATGTTTCCAAAACTTTCTCTTTCCAATAAAATAAAATGTGGATTCAATCCAGTAACATTCAGGTACCAAACCCTATAGAGGCACAAGGCCTCCCATTATTATTATGACTATTTTAATGTCTTTGTCTCAGTTTTCAAATATTTTTTGTTAGGGAAGGATGCTCCACAGATGTCTGGCCAGGGAAGCAGGTTTTTGAACAAGAAGGGCACACTTGAGCAAAAGGAAAATCACAGTGTACTCATGGTCTTTGGCTCCAAGGAAAATCCTTCTTTCCTTCCATGCCACATCATGAACAAGATGTTTGTTGCAGAAATAGCAAGGCAATACAACCATTGGTTGCATTTTTTCCATGACAAGAAAAAAAAACAATTCATACCTATTCCCTGGAAAGTCGGAGACTGCGTCTCCAGAAACATCAACAAGATTTACGAATTTGTCATCCATTTCAATAAATTGAACCTAACGTATGCTGAAAGGCTAAAAGGGTTTGAACCTGATGGGATTTTTCGAGAAAATTTACTGGCAATTGTCTTTAACAACTCTTTTATCCATAGACACCTCACCGAAGATAGGGACAGTGATGATAACAATCCTTCTTCTGGCGATTGTGACACACACACACATTGCAAAGCGAAACTGAATTGTATAGACAATAGGGAAAAGTATCCAGCGAGAAGAGTGTCGAGTCCCCTGCCAGCACTCCCAAAAGCACGACATAACAGAGAATCAGTTCAACGGCCCACCCCAATAAGAAATCAACCCAGAAATCTTTGAACGGAGGAGGAATAAGAACCCTCCTCGCATGAAAATTGATATTTCTCACAAAATTCCACTGATGAAGAAGAGAAAAAACAATGCAGGGCAGGCCGATGAACCCAAAATTGAAAGTGAACATGTGCGGCTTTTTCATGTTTTCTAGTTTATCTCATTGCGGCTTTATCAAAAGTATGAAAAGTGGATACTTGTTGAATACGAAATTTAATTCCACATCCAACAAGTGCCTAAACTTGAAATTTGAATAAGCCTATAAGGAGATAAGTCAAAAATATCAAATAAAAAAGTAGTTTTCTCCTTTTCCTCCAAAAATATTTATCCTTATGGATGAAATCGTCATCTTGAATCCTATAGGTTTTGTTTAAAGTTTATTTTTATAGTACTTTTTTTTGGTTTGAGGCCCATTTTGACCTCAATATTCCCCTAATGTTGTGTCAGTAGTTAATTTCATTTGCACCTAATTGGAATTGTTGATATTAATGCGAAGAGTGACAACCTCTTCCTTCCCATATATTTTGGTGAGGCATGAAGTAGACGTCATCACATTACAGACTCCAAACATGCATCCCATGGTGACATGAAACTAGCCAATAAGATATGTTTGAACCTTTGCTACCACCTATGTGTACATTAAAAAATGGTTTTTCACTTTGTCTTAGTTAGATGCAAATGCTTATTAGATTTTTTGGAGATTTTAAACATGATAACCACTTTGCCACAATAAACAAATGTCCTTGAAAGATACATAATCTTGTATTTTAATATTATTCCTTGGAGGAAGAATGGATCTAAAGTATTCTGATCCTTTTCAATATTATTTTATTGTAAATTACTTTGAAGAAAAGATATAAAAGAAAATATACTCCTACTAGCAAATGAGAAGTTCAAGTGGGGAGAGATCCCCTAAAAGATAAATACACTATCATGTTTAGGTAGAAGGAAGTAAGAGTTATTGGTGAAATAATTTTCATCTTGTTGGGTTGTTGGACACATTTATTCTAAGGTTGTCAAATAATGTTTGTTCAACTAATATATTTATGTTGTTCTGGGGTAACTACATATTTTGTGGGTTGTTTCGAGATATTAGAAAAAGGTTATGACGAGAGGTATTTACCCCTGCAAACCTTATATGTAACCAAAATTGTTGATGAAGATAAAAGGATGTTATTCGCTCATACTTTTTATGATTATTGGTTACTCTTTTTACATTGATGATTATATCGTAAATTGGTTGATTTTGAGTTGAATATGAAATGACATTGCTAAAAAAATTCATTAGTTTTATGCATTTTGGTTAACTTAAATGGTAATGTTTATAACTTTTTGATTTTTACCTTGCATTCTAAGCTTCTTCATCAAGTTAAGTTTTGAATCCATTTTCCCAAAGGACAAGGCACTCGATCTTACTTCTCTTCTCATTCTTTTACCTAAATAAAATCATAAATTCATGATTTGCCAAATACGAAATTATGATTGGTTTTAAAGCACAAATTAAAAAAAAAAAAATTAGGGAAACCCCCTTATGCCAAAGGAGAGTTGACCTAAAGTGAAGGGACATTCTATTGAGGTGAAGTGATAGTCGATAGAATTTATAAAAGGTAACAAATTGGCATCATTGTCGAGGATAAATATCATTTCCAGAATTCAATAAACTTGGTTGAAGATCTAGTTCTCTCATTTAAGGACTCCATTTGTATAAAATGCATGTGTAATATTAATTCAAAATTTCATATCACCATTTCATTTCAAAGATTTGGAAGGAAATTAGTATACCATCTTTAATTATTCATTCATGATTGGCTTTTGTCATTTACCATTTTCTAACTTTTGATTTTTTATTTGATTGAACCTTTACTAACTTTATGTGTGTTTCACATACCAAATGACTATATTGACAGCTTATGAAATCCGATTGATAGTCTGGAAAGTGACCATGACTTTCGGTTTCATGGGTTTCTTGAAGATAATAGCCTTTCAATATGATGGATCCTCTTTCATATATAAAACCATTATCATTATAATTCTCCAATAACTTCATCTTTATTTATGTGCATTGCATCAAATAATATTTAACGTTTTCATCATCGTCTACAGGTGCAACCACAAAAAATACTTCTTATGTAAAAATGGCCCCATATGCCAACAAACAAATAGTTAGATCAACATGCACAATTTTGTACTATTTAAACATAAAAAAAAAAATTGAAGAATTGTACACTTCATTTTACCTTCTCTAATAAGATCAAAAACTCTATCACCATTAGTAGACACTGTAGTGTCATTTGATTCCATCTCCTCTAATCTTGCAAGTGGCATTTTCCCCTTTGTATTAATTATGTATGTTCCCAAGTTTTAACATATTTTTCCATTTTATTTTCACAAATCTCATCAGATTATGTGTTCTCTATGCAAATTGAACAAAAACAAGATCCATTCTTTTTGTCAAGCGCATACACATTTTGGTAGGATTTTGTCTTAGTTGAATGTAATTTATGAGTCTTATGTATTGTATTGGCTTTATATCAGATTGATCCATCTACATCGTGGATTCCAATATGCCAAAAATACATGCACAGTTCAAGAATGATTTATTAAAAGTAAATGAATGTCAATATATATATATATATATATATAGAGAGAGAGAGAGAGAGAGAGAGATTAACTTGACAAATTATTGATAAACTAGACTTGAATACATCTAAAACATGTGTATACACACACATGCGCACATCCCTTGATGGATTATGTCTCTAGCTTAGAGATGCTTGGAACCATTGAACAACTCGATCAAAAGATACAAATTAACCAACACAATGGTTCATCTAATACCTTCGAAGTGCTCATTTTACACATGCCCCTGCACCGTCATGCTCTCCTTTCCCATGACCAATCTCGAAAAAATTCCAACAATGTTTAATGTTTGATTATGAAGATAACACAACCAATAAAATTATTGTGAATATTTGAATTGACCTTCACATCCATGTAGTATCACCCAAAGTGAAGAAAAAAAATTTAACATTATTAAACATGAAACACTAAGACTCGATTTCTCGTCATTGTTTCATCATCGCCGAAGTTATTATTATAGTTTGGTGATAAGGTGAACATTACTACTCTTTAAATATATCCTTTTTACTTTTACGTGACAGGTTAGAGTCTCAAGAGACTGCACTCGTCGAAGTGTCTACGCAATCTCTCAAGGTATACATGTAATTAGATTTGTTAGAATCTACATAAATATCAGTTACCTCGTTAATCTGTCTAAGTCGTATGTTTCTTTCCAATGTCCACGGACTTATTGGTCTCAAGACTCCTTCAAAGTTATATTTTTCAAATTGAGGTGGTACACACATATAAATATACAGGTATACCCAGTGTTTTTATACAAAGTGGCTATGCTTAGCATCAACACTTACTTATGATTTCCTTTTACCAAACTTGTGGATATATATATATATATATATAATTCTAAATTTAGAACCCACTTCGTTACAAGGATAACTAACCTACCCTTTTTAAAGCTCTCTATCCTGGTTCACCTCCACTATACTCCTAAGACCCATGAAGCCCCTTACGATTTCGTTGTCTCCCCAACTCATGGTGATCGTGACTTCCATAATATCCACATTAACTTTGATCTGTGGAAAATTCCTTGTCTAAATGATGTGTAGATCACACTAACCCTTATCATAAACGCACGCATACAAACCACATACCATCTTCCTTCCACGTTAGTGCCTCGACTGTTACATAAACCTACTCCACTCGTGCCCAACTCTTCCTAATGACAAGTGGCATAAATCTAGTGTAGAGGTCGACATCAACTACAGTAAGTTGACAACCACTACAATATATGTAGTGTGGTGTTAATGCAAAACAAATGAATCACCAAAACTTTGTTGGCCTCATCCGGATTACCAAACCTTTGAGGGTTCTTGGTGAAAACCCCCTCTGTCACTATCCTTCCTGGAAGCTTATTGTGATCGGTCTAAGCACATTGTTAACAATTTCTCTATGCCAACATTACCAGAATTTACTTTTTTTTGTTCTCTTTTGAAACAGTTCTCTGGTATCGACAGTTATCTCTTTTCTCACAGGAACTCATGCTTGTAATGGTTTGTTGTTGGGTTATTGATATTACACATGTTACCTTTGGTTTGTAGGGTAATCCCAGGGTCGATCCACGGAGCAAACGCGCCTCCATGGAAACATCTAGACTCGTTACAGAGACCAGATATTCACGACAAACTCGTGATTGTTTTGACTCTCTTCAAGAAGTTTGTTAGCTAGCGAACCCTCATTATACTTTGATCTCTCACCTAGTATTACTCCTTTGAAACAAAACAAGTAAATTTATTGTGCTTACCCCTAACTTTGATTTAAATGGTTTCTCTTTACATTAGGTGTTTAATCTCTTGTAGTTAAACTAAGTCTCTATCTTATGTTATAGGAATAGAGACGTCATGACCAAGATCATGGTTGTGTTTATGCTATCAGCGAGCTCTGCATTCAAGCGTGGGATTTCCTCTTAACACTATAGGTAAAATCCATTGCTTTCTATCTTGAAGGTCATTCCTCTTTTGTTAAGCGTTTATGTTCCCACTTCTAACTATACTTATATCTTTTTCTACACGGGTAGAGGTACTTTACAACATCCAAGAAAGAACCCTCTGTCAGGGGTTCACAAATTTAACCCATGACCCATCCACACTCAGGTTTTCGATTTGGAAAACGAAAGGTAAAATATGTGTCGCTATCGACTCAAACATGCCGATGATTTCTTAAAATCTTTTTGGTTACTCTACCGATTTCTTAACAAATTCAGCCCATAATTTTCGTAAAAAATATAAAGGCATGTCTTTGTTATTGCAGGGAGGTTTATCAAATACCATGTACTCTTGTCCATTCAGTTTTCACTAATTTGTGGGTGGACGCACGAGTCAATGCAAATGTGTTTCTTGGTCACATGTGGTTGTGTCCATTCAGTTTTCACTAATTTGTGGGTGGACACACCAGCCAATGCAAATGTGTTTCTTGGTCACATGTGGTTGTGTCCATTTAGTTTTCACTAATTTGTGGGTGGATGCACCAGTCAATGTCAATGTGTTTCTTGGTCACATGTGGTTGTTGTCCAGATGAAGGATTAATAAAAATAGACATTAGTTGTTGTTTTGATATATCCATGTCTCCAACCTGTTTTCTATCCAATCCAGTGTTGTAATACTCAAACATTATTGCCCTATATTCAGAAATGGAAGTCAATTTCCCTTGGGCACTTGCAATGGACCTCACAATGACGTCCAATGAAGTGGCCAAGGACTATTTGTTTGGTTTTCTCATGCCCCTTAATTGTTTTACAAGTGTTCTTAATGTGTCCAACCCCTCATCAATTTGAGTGTTTATGTTGGGTGGTTGTGGTGGGTTAGGGTTTTCCCACCACAACCACCCAACATAAACACTCAAATTGATATGATGAAATTTAATAAGACATGGCATGTAAATTAGGTCAATTTTTTTAATTAAAATTGAAAAAAAAAACATCAATACATATTTTAAGAAATAAATTAAAAAAAAAAACATAAAATAATCTCATTTATTGTAAATTCTCTTTATTTATTTTTAAACGAAAAATGTTACGCAATGTAAGCGGTGACTCTCTAAATTTTCTAGATGATATTTCTCTATAATATTAAATTAGAATATATTAAATTAATTGAATAAAAGTAAAAATTACTAAATTGGGAGGAAAATAAGAGAAGTCAAACATACATGCATACATGGTGTTAGCACTATTTTTTTCATTGTTTTGTGGAATTCCATGATAGTAAATGGGTAGAATGGCTTCATTGGCTATCCTAATCATCATTTACACTTGTTCAATTCATCAAATATCGAGAGATATAAAGGAGATTAATAGCATCATTTGGTCAATATTTGGTAAAAAAATGCAGAAAGGTGGGCTGTTTCGTGAAATCCTCAACTGTTTTGGAGCTACATGTGATGCTTTAAGAGTGATTTTTCCATAATTTTCAGAATTCGATTTTCTAAAAAACACCTATTCAACATAAGTGTCACCTTCATCCATTTAACCTAAAGATTATATCATGATATTATGCTATAGATTAGAATCATATAGCTTTGTTTTGGATCTTAGCCTGAATTGGTTACTCTCAATTAAACATTGTAATTTCTATTTAAGAAAGAATTGTTAAAGAAGAGAGGGATTTTCACCTTGGAAGGAAGTTGGGGTTGGAGTACAAGAGGTTGAAGGTTTGAGAGATGAGAGAAGAGTTTTATTGTATGCAACATTTCATACTCAAGAACTCATACATCATGATGGTTATATTGTGCATCTACGTATGTCATTCTTTTGTCTTATTTGAATGCAATGAAAAATTTTGCAATGCCCCGAACTATTAATTACCTCTTTCTTGTAATTTGTATTCAAGTTTTGATTAAAATTTAAAATATGATTTTAGATATGAATATCTTCTTTGTCAATGTATGAGTTAACAGATTGTGACACTTATGCATTCATATATTTTCATTGTTCCTCTAAATCTCACTACCCATTATTTATCTAACCTTTAGTGTGAATGCCCCGAACTATATGAAGTGTTGTTGATCATTTGAGTATATTTTTGGAAGAGTTTTACCATATCTTTATCCTTTCAACCCGCTTGAGCCACCTACCAACCAAAAAATATCATTGCAATAACTAACATGTGTTAGGCATGCCCTCCCAGCAATGAGAGAGCATTTTCTAGCGCTAACACTTGGCTTGAATCGGACACGGTGGCAAGATCTTGACAAATCTCCTCATCTCCATTTATACACGAACACGATGTGTGCAAATAGGCACAAATTAGGCCCGCGGCCCATTAAAAATGTTATATCATAGGAACGCATTCTTGACCATGAACCTAAGTGGCAAGATGAATAGAGGTTAGGGCTTTTCCAGACCTATAGCTTCAGGAACTCGTGTGTGTTTCTCATAAAGCACACCCATTCATACGATCGTCCATGTTGGCCTCCTTACCACTTTTGTGTCCACCAAATTTACACACACACCCAAGAATAGAAATAAATATATTGTTTGTGTATCATTTTAAGATAAACTTAGTGGCTAAAAATACCATTGAGTAATTGACAAAAAAAAAATAATAATAACATATAAAAAAAAAACTTTTTTATTTTGAATTTCCATAATCAATTAAATATGACACAAATGCTATTTAAATGGTTATATCACTCCTATAAATTTATTTGGTTTCTTCATGAACAATGAAGTATGGTTTCTTGATGAACAATGAAGTATCCACTCCAAAAGTTGAACATTTCTATAAGTTATTAGCAGTTGAATTTCAGAAAATTTTAAATATTAAAAACTTTATAGTTACAAATTTAACATTAAATTTCTAGGACTATTTAGCTTACAATACTGTGTCAGAAAAAAGAGTTTGTTTAACTATGCAATAAACAAAAATGAAAATAAATACAGTTAGCTTTGGCCATGGAACAAACAAAAATGAAAATAAATATCGTATACCATGAAGTTTGTTTAACTATGCAATAAACAAAACTGAAAATAAAGACAGTTAGCTTTGGCCATGGAACAAACAAAAATAAAAATAAATACCGTATACCATGAAACTGAGTTTGTTTACCTTTGTACAGGCTACCCAAAAAAAATTGCCGAGATACCTTCATAAACTTCAATTGGTATGTCAAACTGTTTCCCAGCGTAATGGTGGCGATTGTCAACGGAGTATCAAGCTAATAAAACTCAACATCTGTGGGGTAGATAGGCTCGCTATCAAATTTATGTTTACATTTTTGTTTACAGTGGTCACCACCGCGTCCTATTTAATTGGCTGTACCGAGTTCATTAGGCAGTTTTTCAAAAGCGAACTGAATTTTCATCCGCCCGAGTTAAATGCGAGTAAAAAGCGAGTAAAGAACAGTTATTGCTAGAGCTCGAGCCGGGACTATATAACCAGTGGCATCACTGGCCCTGATTTCACAGCTCATTCCACTCCTCCAAAGAGCAACTATATTCTGCAATACATTCAACATCACTTAATTCACAACCTATGGAGCTCCTGGGGTCTTTAAAACTGGCTACCCTATCTTCCTTGCCAACCGCGAAAGACAATTCGTGCACAGGCCTCAAGAATTCCAAGTCACC
>JZKD02S2230545.1:1196064-1211472 GCA_000966675.3 Picea glauca
ATATATATTTATTTTTTTGTTGTAGTGGTATTTAAAATTGAATTTTTATTATTTTAAATTAAAACATTTATAATAAGATTTAGAGGAATAATTTATTTTTTATTGATTTTCAAATCCACAATTTTTTTTTTTAAATTTAGAAAACAAATAATATGATTTGACTTAATATATATTTTTTTGTTGTAGAGTATTTAAAATTGAATTTTTATTATTTTAAATTACAACATTTATAATAATATTTAGAAGAATAATTTATTTTTTATTGATTTTCAAATACACAAACTTATATTTTAAATATAACTTTTTAAACTTATTAACTTTATAGTTACACATAGAAAAAATTAAAACTAAACGACCATAATGTTCATCACATATCATGTAATTTAATAGTTGCTTCACAACATTAATTTTAGATAACATTAACTTTCAATTATTAGTCTCTCATGTAGGCATAAAGGGACTATAGCGATCGATAAATCATTGACTTCGTATTAGTTTGTCCTTTGACCACAAATATTTCCATATAATCTAGCGTTGGAACCAGGGAACTGAAAAGATGGATTTTTATATAATAAAAAGTATCATATTTGTCATGATGTGATTGGACAAGGGGTTGGAGGTATAATTTCCAGCTTTGTTATTCCCAATGTTATATATGTTGGCATATTCAAAGTATTTGATCGTAAATGGTCTTTTTGAATCATATATTTTCTTATGCATTGGTCGAAGGTGTATTAATGCTAGCATTAGTTCCAATGTTTGGTTTAGCATTTTCTGCTAGCTAAATTTATGGCAATGTTTGATATGTTGTCATATCAAACATTAGTCCCATAATTTTTTAAATAATAAAAAGTGTCATATTTTTCATGATATAATTGGACAAGGGACTGGAGGTCTTAGTGTCGACTTCGTTATTCTCAATGTTATATATGTTGGCATATCCAGAGTATTTGATCGTAAATGGTCTTTTTAAATCATATATTTTCTTATGCATTGGTCGAAGGTGTATTAATGCTAGCATTAGTTCGAATGTTTGTTTTAGCATTTTCTGCTAGCTAAATTTATGGAAATGTTTGATATGTTGTCATATCCAAAGTTTGGCCTTCGAATACATTCTCCATTATTGGAACTATTGTTACATAAATTACAACAAAAAAAGATTGGGATACATGAGGGAGGTGCCACATTGCTTTCTTTTCTTAAATGTTTACAGAGAATTTCTAACATACTTTTTACCTAACAGGATTGGCAGTGTTGAATGTTTACTTAGCAGGCTCGTTACAAAACATTTTCTTCCATTTTTTTATTTATATGCTTCAGCGGCATTAGTGGTTCAGTGGTTCATGCTTGTTTTTTTTGCATCTCCACTAATTTCTTATTTGGTTGTTGTTGTTGTTATTGTTTGCTTATTCGTGTTGTTGCAGTTTGCACATTTGGGGTTGTGCAACCACGATTGGAACTATCATTCCTGGTGGGTTGGTCATTTCTTGCTTCTTTGTTCGTTGTGTGCTGTTTATTGTTGTTTGATTCGATTTTTCATTTCTGACATACTTTTTACCTAACAGGCTTGGCAGCGTTGAATGTTTACTTAGCAGGCTTGTTACAATATATTTTCTTCATTTTTTATTTATTTATATGCTTCAGCGGCATTGTTGGTTCAGTGGTTGATGCTTTTTTTTTGCATCTCCACTGATTTCTTATTTGGATGTTGTTGTTGTTATTGTTTACCTGTTGGTGTTATTTCAGTTTGCACATTTCGGGTTGTGCAACCACGATTGGAGTTGCGTCATTCCTGGTGGACTGGTTGTTCCTTTCTTCTTTGTTCGCTATGTGCTGCTTATTGTTGTTTGGTTCGAGTTTGCAGGTTTCGGCTCCTGTGGTTGGAGTTGGGCCTTTTGGTGCTTCTTGATTGGGTTGTTTTTTGTTGCTTGTTCTTGTTTTCCTAGGGTTTCTAATGTTTGTATTTTGCATCCTTGATTGGATCTGTTCTTACATTCGTTTGCAGTGGACTCTCCATGCAATACTATTGAGATAAAATAACATAGAAAAAAATTTGCGCTCGATGTAAATTGCACCTCTTACACGTTAACCAGAGTTTGTCGGCTTGAAATTATATTTCATTCCTAGCGATGTTTTTTCCATGGTTTATGTTTTACTATGGTTTCATAGTTATGAGAGTAAGTTTTGTTGTGAGAGTGATATAGTTGTTCTTTCCCTTTTTTTCCCTCTTTTAAACTTCGTTTCTGGTTCTATAGTTTCTCGCGTTTCTGTGGTCGTTCTAACTGATCATCGTTCGGTTGCATACTTAGTCAGTTTTGTGGACGCAGCTTCGCATATAGGTGCTATCAAACTATGGCAGCTCATTTTCGGTGTGTACATCTTGCACCCATAACTTTTGTCCTCTACAATTCAACCCCGCACTCCTCGAACTCATAACCATGCCTCTGTCTGCGATGAGGTTGTCTATCATACCTACCTTTCCATACTTAATCTGTTTTTCAAAGTTTGGCAGGTTGAAGCCTTTCCAGGTTCAGAAAATTTAAAAGTATTTGTCGCTCCCCTCCATCCCAGCTACCTTCTGCCATTCCCAATAGACATTAATTATGCTTTGAGAAGTCATAACGGACTAGATAGGTTCGAAAATATTGGCTTTAATAAGAGGAAATTTTGAGGACATCTCCCATTAAAATGAATAGATAGGTGAATATTATTGGATCTAGTAATTTATTTTGCGTGCATTTTTAATTTGCAAAAAATAAAAAATAAAAAATAAATAAATATTTATCTTTTAGTTTTCTTAAAAGTTTGGGCATAGTCCACAAATGTCTCACCAACATAGGCCTTGACATCATGTCCCTCTTTAATATTGTTCATATCTTAGATGTCAAATTTGATAATCTGCTCGGATGTGGGAATGTTCATACGTGTTATTAGTCACTATTCAGGGTACAGATTCGAAAAGATTAGCATTAATAAGAGAAAATATCGAGAACATCTGTAATCAAAATGAATTAAAACAAAATCTATGAAAGATAGTCCAGCGTTGCTTTTAAATACTTATTTGCATTTCTCTATATTATCAAAGAGTTGTGCTTTACAGTGACTTCGTTCTAATGTTCCTGGTCATGGACATGTAAGACAAGTTAGATATGTGATTGAGGCCCATATGAAAGAAGAGAGACTGGTTTTATTTGACGTGAAGAACAAGTATCTTCCTGTAGGTGTTCTCCCTCTATTTGATGCTTTAGTTGGTTGAAAAGCTTGCCTTGAGATTTGTTTATTGGACTTCTTTGTTTTTTTGTTGGGAGTTGTAATGGATTTTCAAGTCACATGCAAAATACTTCTTCGTTGAAGTATATAGTTTCTTCGAACAACACAGATTTGGCAAGTCTATCGATTTCTATAGATCCCATAAGAATTTCTCTTTTTTGGGGGCGTCGCACTTATCGTGGGTTGAAAAAATGGTCTCTGATGTTCATAAATGATTTGAAATATGGCTTCATTTGCAGATGTAACCAAAGGCGGGTAAAAAAAACTATATGGGTGGATAAAAAAACATATTATCACTACAAAAGTTTCTATTTCAAAGTCTGTTAAGATACTTCTGGGTCTGGTAGCCGGCTTGAGAGACAACCATGCTCTTTGTCAAAGTTTTCCCGATTTTCTCTGGATGTAGTTGCAGCCTCCACAGATTTGACATCACCTTCAAACATTCCATACCTTTCTGTCGGCCGCCATATCTACCACCACTATGAAGAAAGATATATTCTAGTGTGATCTGCACCATTTGATACACTTTCTAGACCTGTGGTGCCCAAAGAAGTCATGTGCCTCAACAGAATAACATTTTGCAGTTGGCTTGGACGTTCCTTCCATTTTACGGTAATAAAGAAAATAATTTCAACATACAAATCTTCAGGAAAGCTTTTCGACCAAATAGATGATCGAATACAGGGAGAATAGTAGTGACAACATAATTGGATTTTTTTCCTGTCCCGTAGCTAATGGCACATAAAACGACTCCCTCGACTTTTAATTTGGCCTGAATCTCATTTCTAAGTTGTCTCGGATTTCAATCGTCAGGAACATTGCAAGGAAAGTGCCTTAAACCCCAAGTTTTTTACGGCAGAGGGAAATTAATAGTTGGAAAAGAATGGAATGTTGAATAACCAGTGATTGCAAGCAAGCTTTATCTGGAAGAGACAAGGTAGTCAAAAAACTGGGATAGATCTAATTCGCAATACCAATTAAGTCGAAGACCCGCAATTGATATTCAACTCATTTTTTGCGAATAAAGAATTTGATCGTCAAGAAAACTGTGAACAAACTTCATCAATGTATATATATGTTTTGGGTCAGTGGCAGGCCAAATTGCAATCATTGTGGAAAATAATCTTACCTGTATTTTGTAACCCATATTATTTTAATATAGAATAATTGTGGTTTATTTTTTTGATAGTGTTTTCCAATCTTTGGTATTGCTTTTCATTTTATTTTGTGCCTTTTTTCCCTATGTGTCATTAAACATGGACGACAAACCTTTCTTTATGTTTCCTTGTGCTTCAATTTAAATAAAGGTTGCTCTGTTCATTGTTTTCATTTTACATTGAAGATTAATTTTTTCATAGGCCATACCTATGTGGCAGTGGCCCTATACTTAAATAAAGAAATTGGAGGACCCGTCCTTCTTTCATTCTTCGGGTACCGTAAATAGAATGCATTAATGACTTACAACAATGATCCGACTTATTTTTGGCACGAAATGAGATGAGAGATATAATAAAGAAATGCACAGAGATATTGTAGATACTCAATATTATAACAGAAATATATCAGAGAAGCAACCATAAACACAGAGACACAGTAATACATGATTTCTATTAATGAAAGAAATGTACACAGACTGTAAAAATACAGACTGAAAGACTCGCTAGAATGGTGGCATCTTATCTTTGAGAAGAGATGTGACGGCTACTCGCATTCACAAGAAGATGATTACAATGAGGCTCTAAAGGTCTTTTTACAATAAACAGGAATGCCAAAAACCCAATACATCCAAAAAACTAACCCTAGGAGATGAAGCGCCAACAGTCACGTGGGCCCCGTTTGGGTAAGTTAGTACATCAACTTCCCAAAGATACTACCTTGCGACACTTTTTAGGTGGAACAATAGTTGGAACTACCTCTGGTATTCTGTAGAGATGACCCCCAAAAGTAACAATGGCATTATAGGGTTGAGACTCATAAACAACATGGCGCTTCCACATATAACGTTCACCCAAGAGAACATCACAGACATCCAGTGGGGCAACATAACATAATACCTCATCCTTGAAGGGCTGTATTCCATATGACAATCGATATTGTTGGCTGACATGGAGATCTCGTCCTTGGCGAAGCCACCTGATGTTGTATGGCTGCGGGTGTGGTGTTGTCGACAATCCCAACTGTTTGACAACCTCCGTTGAGATGAGGTTCTTCTGGCTTTCGCTATCAACAATAAAATGTTGCGGGGTCCCCTTCACCCATATCTGTGAATGAAAAGGGTGCTCCACCCTCTTCGGGATATGTTGGTTCTTATGGTTGAATTGTTATGGTTGTGACAATTGTAGTGGAGTCTGGGTCAATGATCTGTCCTTTACCAGTATTTTCAGAATCAGATGTTGAATCAGGGTTCGGCTCCTTGTCTTTGATATCTACCACCAATGACTATTTTGAACAACATTCATCGATGTTGTGCCAAGGGATTTTGTTGAAATCACACCATTTTCCAGTGTCCTTCTTTGTCTTCCCGTGACCCTTCTTTTCCTGTGTCTTGGACTAGTTTTTGGGAGACTGTTTGTTAGGGCTGTCTTTGTCATACTTTGGTTGTTGCGGATTTACAGATATGAAGTCTCCTTTGTTCTTGTGCTTAAATTTCTTCTCTATTTTAACAGCATATCGATAAGCAACACCGAGTGATGAGATTCCCAGAAAATCCATTTCAATCTGGATGTATCTGTGTAGAGCCCCATAGTATTTCAGAACCAAATGTCGCTTGGAGTCTTTGATACCCAGCTTGGTGCGCAAGGTATGGAAGGTATTGGTGAACTCTGAAACTGCTTGGCCCCTCTCTTGTTGCAGTGTGGTCCATCTCATGTACCGGTCCTCATAGTTTCAAATAGGGTAATACTTCTCCTTTACCGCATCCACAAAAAAATATGAACTGGGATCGACCCCATATATTTCAGACTCCTTTGTGGAACTCTGCTCCCAATAAGTTTCCCACCAATGTTTGACATGGGGGAGATATTTAAGGAGTGAGAAGGTGATATTTTATTTGTCGGAAAATTTGTGAACAGAGAAATAACCTTCTAGCAGATTTAACCATTTGTCTAGGGCTTCTACATCTATCTGTCCTTAAAATACAGGAATATAAAAATTAACTTGTACCTTGAAAGGTGAGGTGCCTCCAAAGTGGCTGCTTAATGAAGATTCTCTTGTTGCTATCGACGGGCATTGAAGGATGTGGGAAAAATTCTCCATCATTCCGTTCCTCTGTCGTGTGAGAGCTTGCTCAAGCAATAGACTGATAGGATCGTCTGCTCTGTAATTTTTCTTTTCTTCCGCCATTGAGGGTTTCTTGGGTGTGTGAGAGAGATTGTCCTCAAGATATACAAGCTCGAGACCCAACTTTGTATACTCAAACCTCGTCGGGGACATGCAATGACAAAAATGATCAAGAACAGCCTGCTCTGATACCATTGATCTAGATTATTTTCGACACGAAATGAGATCAGAGATATAATAAAGAAATTCACAGAAATATTGCAGATACTCAAAAATATAACAGAAATATATCAAAGAAGAAAATAGAGATACAATAATACATGATTTCTATTAATGAAATAAATGTACAGACACTGTAAAAATACAGAGTGAAAGACTCGCTAGAATGGTGGCAGCTTATCTCTGAGAAGAAATGTGACGGCTACTCACATTCGCAAGAAGATGATTACAATGAGGCTCTAAAGGCCTTTTTACAATAAACAGGAGTGCCAAAAACCCTAGACATCCAAAAACCTAACCCTATGAGATGAAGCGCCAACAATCATGTGGGTCCCATTTGGGTAAGTTAGTACATCAACTTCTCGGGGTCGTAACTTTTGCATACGATCTCCGTTTTAGGCGTATGATAGCTCGTTCATCGAGGAGATTCATTTTGGGGGCTCAATTATTCCTTCGACTATCATTGAGAACCTCTATCTTGAAAAACCTTTGTTTAGGCCCTCAAAATGGCCCCAGAAGTTAAAACCTGCTAAAAATAGTAAATTGTCATAAAATTGTTTTGAGGCAGTCGAAAGAGGTGGGTGGCCACTGATATCCACTTAGATCAAACAAGACAACTCAAGTATTGACACAATGTTCATGTTCAATATATTGCAGCTTCTCTATTTGATAATATCCATGCATATATAGTAATATGAGTACAATTGGAGTAAATATAAAAACTTCCTCTTGGGAAAAAGTTAGGAAATTATATGCCCGTTGGGTCCTGGGTTTGCAGTATTGAAAAAACTATGTTCTCTATTCCATCATATACATATTGCAGGAAAAGAACTTATGTGATCTGAAATTTATGCTTTAACTAGTCATAACCCACCAGGGGTTGGAAAATCTTAGCATTAATAAAGGAAGGGCTGAAGTTGCCTTGCTTAGTTAAATCACACCAAATTTTGACTACATTTAATTTAATTTAGATATTAATCTTGATGGTGAGTTGACATTTTATCATGTTGTTACAAGGAATACAAGATGAATAGATGATAAGGAATTTATCTCATTGAAACCACAATGCAAATTCATGTTTCTTGTTGTGTTATATACATCTTGCAGTCAAAAATTGCATGGTTTCAATGAAATTTGTGAACCAAAGTGCATCCTAGAAATTTGGAAATCCTTTGCATTTGAAACAGAAACAATCCATTAATATATATTAGTATGAATACTATTCAAATAAATATCAAAACTTTTTCCATTAATACATAGTATTATGAATATTATTGAAATAGATATCAAACCTTTCTCTTGGCCAATACTTAGCCAATTATCTATCCACCAGGACCCAAGTTGATAGTATCTAGAACCTATGTCCCATGTTTCGTCATATACATGTTGCAGCCAAAGAATTTCAATGATCTATAGTTTATTCTTTTACTAGTGAGAACCCACCAGGGATTCAAAAACATTGTCATTAATAAACATTGTTACGCATCTTCTGGAGAGACCTTGTCATATTCCCGTGTATTATCCCTTTCTAGTTATATACTTAGTCTCCTTTCTATGCTCCTTGGTTCCAATGTTGGCATGTTGACATATCTTTATGTCCATCTATATCCTCACATGACAAATCCGACCGACCATTGTTCATTTTCATATTTAGTCAATTTTATGCCCGCGGTTGTCAGGTTGGCACTTTCGAACTATGTTGCTTCTTGTTCCATGAGATACATTTTCCACTAAAAATGTTCGTTCTCTACAATTCCATCATGGACTCCTCCGTCCTTCTTCCCTTTTTTTCTTCCCATGTATTGTGAGACTAGAAAGTATGGACATGATATTTTATAGATCATGTCTGGATTCTCCATTCCATATGTAGCCACTTTTTAGGTTGCGGGTTCTCAAGTGGGTGGGCTCAAAATTAGGCCTCCATTGTTCCGTGCCCTACAAATAGCATCTAGAATTATGCAATATACAAATTGAAAAGCAGACCTATGGATTGCCTGACTCAACATTTCACTTCTATTGTTCAGTGTCCTCCAAACAGCGGTCGCAGTTCCGTGATATAGAAATTGACAGACGGACTCCAGGGTTGGCGGGGTCAATATTGCCATTGTTTATGGATGGTAATCCTTATAAACTATGTAACAGTATCTAGAAACATTATTCTCAATACTAAATTAGCTCTTACTAGTGAAAATTGAACACACTAGTATGAAATAGTTGGAATCACACCCTCCCCAATATACAAATTGACTAGTGAATTTTGACATCGTCCTCTCTTCCGTGTCACAGATTATGCCTTGAAATGTTTCGAGAGATAAAATTTGAACGTCGTGGCGAGGCATCTTCTGGAGAGACCTTGTCTTCTTCCCGTGTATTTTCCCTTTCTAGTTATATACTTAGTCACCTTTCTATGATTGTGAGTTCCAACGTTGGCGTGTTGACATATCATTATCTCCATATATATCCTCACATGATGAATTTGATCGACTATTGTTCCTTTTCATATCTAGTCAACTTTATTCCTGCGGTTGTCGAGTTGGTGCTTTCGAACTATGTTGCTTCTTGTTCCATGAGAGACATTTTCCACTCAAAAATTTTTTGATCTACAATTCCACCGGGGACTCCTTCGTCCTTTCTCCCTTTTCTTCTTCCCATGTATTATGGGACTATAAATTATGGACATGAGATTTTATAGAGCATGTACGAATTCTGCATTCCATATGTAGCCACTTTTTGGATTGCGAGTTCTCGGGTAGGCGGGTTCAAAATTGGGCCTCCATTGTTTCGTGGCCTACAAATAAGACCCATAATTCTGCAATATACAAATTGACAAGAGGACCTGTGGATTGGTCAGCTCAACATTTCACTTCTATTGTTCTGTGTCCTCCAAACAACACTCGCAGTTCCGCGATAAACAAATTCACAGACAGACTCCAGGGTTGGAGGGGTCGATATTTCCATTGTTTGTCGATGGTAATCCCTATCAATTATCTAACAGTATCTAAAAACATTATTTCCAATACTAAATTATCTCTTACTAGTGACAACTAGACATAATGGTATGAAACAGTTGGCATCACATCCTTCACAATATACAAATTGACTACCAGATTTTGACATCGTCTTCTCTTTTGTGTTATAGATTATGCTTTCAAATGTTTCGAATGATACAATTTGAATGGCAGGGCCTCGCATCTTCTGGAGAGACCTTGTCAGCTTGTTTTGGATCCTTCTGTTGTTGGGTTCATAGAATGTCCAATTCTTGGAAACTTTTTTGGGTTGCCTCTTTCAAACTCTGTTGGTTCTTGTTCTGTAATATACATCTTGCGCTCGAAATTTCCACCCTCTACAATTCCAGCATGCACTCAACCCTTTCTCCTTCTTTTTCTTCCCATGTGTTATAGCCTTCTTGTTATATACTTTGTCGCCTTTCTATGATCGCAGGTTCCAGTGTTGGCGGGCTAACATATATTCATTTCCATCTATATCCTCACATGACGAATCTGATCGACCGCTATTTCTTTCCATACTTATGCAATTTTCCATTGTTTACAGATGGTAATCCCTATCAACTATCTAACAGTATATGAAAACATTATTTTAAATACTAAACTATCTCTTACTAGTGACACCTGGACACACTGGTACGAAATAGTTGGCATCACATCCTCCACAATATACAAAGTGACTACTGAATTCTAACATCATCCTCTCTTCTGTGTTATAGACTATGAATTGAAATGTTTCGAGTGATACAATTTGAACGTCAGGGCCTCACGTCTTCTAGAGAGACCTTGTCATCCTGTTTTGGATTCTCCTGTTGCGGGGTTCACAAAATGTCCAATTATTGGGAACTGTTTTGGTTTTCCACTTTTGAACTCTGCTAGTTCTTGTTCTGTAATATACATCTTGCACTCGAAATTTCCTCTCTTTACAATTCCACCGCGCACTTGGCCCTTTTTCCCTTTTCTTCTTCTCGTGTGTTATCGCCTTCTATTTATATACTTTGTTGCTTTTCTATGATTGCGGGTTCCAGCGTTGCTGGGATGACATATCTTCATTTCCATCTATATCCTCACATGATGAATCAGATCCACCGTTGTTCCTTTCCATACTTAGGAAATTTTATGTCCGCGCTTGTCGAGTTGGTTCTTTCGAAATCTATTGCTTCTTATTCTATGATATACATCTTGAACTCAAAACTTTCATCATCTACAATTCCACCACAGGTTCCTCGAACTTGCAAGATTCATTTTACCACGGTTCACAAATGTTTCAAAGTATATGTCGTTGTGTTCCATCCCCACTAACTTCCTGTCGTTCCTAATATACATTGGTTGTGTTCTTACTAGTGACAACTAAACACAATCCTATGAAACAATTGGCATCCAGCACTCTGCAATATAAAAATTGACTACCTGTTTCACATCATGTACTCAAAAATTTTGTGATCTACAATTCCACCGCGAACTCCTTAGTCCCTTTTCCCTTTTCTTCTTCCCGTGTATTATGGATTTCTGGTTATATACTTAGTCACCTTTCTATGATCATGGGTTCCAGCATTGGTGGGCTGACATATCTTTATCTCCATCTATATAATCACATGGCGAATCCGACCGACCGTTGTTTCTTTCCATACTTATCCAATTTTAGGGGGTTTCGAACTCTATTGCTTCTTGTTCTGTGATGTATATCTTGCAGTCAAAACTTATGTTCTCTACAATTCCACCGCAGACTCCACGAACTCGCAAGATTCATACTACCATGGTTCACAAATGTTTCAAAGTATATGTCGTTTCCTTCCATCCCCACTAACTTATTTTCCTTCCTAATATACATTGGTTATTCTCTTACTAGTGACTCTTGCTAGTGACAACTACATATACTGATACGAAACAGTTTGCATATGCCCCTCAGAAATATACAAATTGACTACTGGGTTCCGACATTGTTCCCTCTTTCGTGTTACAGATTATGCATTCAAATGTTATGAACGATACAATTTTACCGTCGGGACCTCACGTCTTTTGGGGAGACCTTGTGAGTCTATTTTGGATCCTCGTGTTGACGGGTTAACAAAATCTCCAATTCTTAGTCACTGTTTCGGGTTGCCACATTCAGACTATGCTACTTCTTCTTCTGTGATATACATATTTCATTCAAAAATTTTGTGATTTACAATTCCACCGCGGACTCCTTAGAACCTTTTCGCTTTTTTTCTTCCCATGTATTATCGCTTTGTTGTTATATACTTACTCTCTTTTCTATGATCATGGGTTCCAATGTTGGCGGGCTAACATATATTCATCTCCATATATATCCTCACATGATGAATCCGACCAATCGTTGTTCCTTTCTATACTTAGCCAATTTTATGGCCACGGTTGTTAGGTTGGAATTTTCCAACTTTGTTGCTTCTTGTTCTGTTATATACATTATGCACTCAAAACTTCTATGATCTACAATTCCACCCCAGACTCCTCGAACTCGAAAGATTCACTCTAATATGACACACAAATGTTTCAAACTATCTATCACTTCCTTTCATCGCCAGTAACTTCCTTTCCTTCCTCATATACATTAGTTATGCTCTTACTAGTGATATACAATTTGTCCTTTGGATTGTCCTACCATACCCTCTTCGGTGTTACGTGTATTGCAGTCAAAAATTTCGAGACATACAATTTGACCTTCACGCCCTCACCTGCAATGGTTGTACCTTCTAACCCTGTTTTGAAGCTCCTTTTTCCCATGCCAACAACCTTCATACTTTATTATTATGCAATTAGAATCCTTTCATGGTAACAGCTCGTCATGCAGGAATTGTCAACATTGTCATTAATGAGAAAAACGCTCGAGGAGATCTCCCATTATTATGCATTAAATCAAGATCTGTGGAGAGTTATTTTGTCCCTTCCGATTGTTCATCTTGAACATGCATCCTCATGTTGGCCCGTTCAAGAAATCTGGAATTCTTAATCGCTCATTGTTGTATATTCCATGTTCGCATTTCTATGTATGCAATTACTAGTGTTTAATGTTAAGAACGCATCATGCAACACCCATCCAAATTGTCACTAATGAATGAAAGTCTCGAGGAGATCTCCCATTCACATGCATTGCACCAATATTTGTGCAGGGTTATATTATCCTTGCAAATTTTCATTTCATTCATCATCTGGAGGAAACAAACGTTCTTGTAGACTTATGGCAGCAGGTCGACAACAGTTTTGTGGCGATACCGTAAATATCTTCAGACATGAGGACCAGAACTTCCAGTGGTCCAAGGCATACTTTTACTATTCATCCCATTCCGCCCAGAAGGAAGTGATTTGGAGCTCTGGAATCACTCGTGCAGGTTGTGTCCCTGAGGTTTTTTATTGTAAGGAGGTGGTCTCTTGGTGCGCCGAAAAATGTATTCAAAGCCAAATAATTATTCCACTATGCGACCATTCTCCTATTTCTTTGTCACCTCAGGTATTCCGCAAGATGATAAAATTGTTGGAGCCAAAATTGACTTTCAGAGGACAAGACTGCAAGAAGTTCATAGAAAAACATGATGACGGGTTGAAAATATTAGCCGAGTTACTCGAAGACCCAACAATAGTTCCTAAAGATATCACAAAGTTGCAGGTAAGTTCCTTTAGAAATCCATTACGGGAAATTGCTTGGATGTTTACAAGAATAATGGGACAGGCATCCACATCAATCATTTCCCATATAATTATTTATATTTTATACTTCACAGTCAAGGAACAATTCATTTTTGATTGGGGGAAGCTAATTTTGATTGAGATCTATTCCCAGTTGTCATGATGCAAAGAATCGAATAAATTGTATATGTCATCGTACTTGATTTTCGCAATAGTGCATTGTTGTATGTTTCCAAAACTTTCTCTTCCCAATAAAATAAAATGTGGATTCAATCCAGTAACATTTTTGTACTAGACCCTATGGAGGCACAAGGCCTCCCATTATTATTATGAATATTTTAATGTCTTTGTCTTAGTTTTCAAAGATTTTTTGTTAGGGAAGAATGCTCCACGGATGTCTGGCTAGGCAAGCAGGTTTTTGAATAGGAAGGGCACACTTGAGCAAAAGGAAAATCACAGTGTATTCATGGTCTTTGGCTCCAAGGAAAATCCTTCTTTCCTTCCATGCCACATCATGAACAAGATGTTTGTTGTAGAAATAGCAAGGCAATACAACCACTAGTTCCATTTTTTCCATGACAAGAAAAAAAAAACAGTTCATACCTATGCCCTGGAAAGTCGGAGACCGCATCTCCAAAAAAATCAACAAGATTTAGGAATTTGTAATCCATTTCAATAAATTGAACCTAATGTATGTTGAAAGGCTAAAAGGGTTCGAACCTGATGGGATTTTTCGAGAAAATTTACTGGAAATTGGCTTTAGTAGATCTTTTATCCATAGACACCTCACAGAAGACAGGGACAGTGATGACAACAATCCTTCTTATGACGATTGTGATGAACACACATTGCAAAGAGAAACTGAATTGTATAGACAACATGGAAAAGTATCCAGTGAGAAGAGTGTTGACTCCCCCGCCAACACTCCCAACAGCACGACATAACGGAGAATCACTTCAACGGCCCACCCCAGTAAGAAATCAACCCAGAAATCTTCGAATGGAGGAGGAGTAAGAACCCTCCTCACATGAAAATTGATAGTTCTCACAAAATTCCACTGACGAAGAAGAGAAAAAACAATGCAGGGCAGGCCAACGAACCCGAAATTGAAAGTGAACATGTGCGATTTGTAATTGAAACTGAGCACATGCACAAAATTGGGTCGTCTGCAGTGGAAATAGCTAAGACTAAATTTTTTGACAAAGATGAATCCTTTGTATTTTAGAGCATTATTTGTGTCAGCCAATCTAAAAGTATGGCCATTGAAAAGAGACATGTAACAAACAGGAAAGGAAAATCTCGCACAGAGATTAACTTTAGGGAAATGAGGTTGTCCCAAATATCCTTATTTCACCAAGTAATTGGTGATGCTCTTCATGTTTCGATTGGAGGAATTGAAGCGAAAAATGCCAGAGTGAATGAACACCTCAACGAATTTGAGCGAGCTTTCATTACAACCCCAGAATTTGCCAGTCCTTTAGCAAAAACCATGCCTTCTACCACTACAACCAAGATGAAAGTATCATCTACCCTCCTTGCATGCTCTATAGCCCTTGTAGACAATAACATCAACAAAAGAATGCATCTAGTTGTTGAAGCATGGGAAACATCGCAAATTTTAGTTTCCTTCGGAAAGAAGGAAAATGATTTTCTCTAACATTTGGAGGAGAGTTTAAAAAATGATTGTTATCACTGAAATTTCGTCCACACAGGGCGACAAGAACTCCGCATCGTCAAAACAGGACTGGAGTCATTCATGGCACAAGATTAATTCCTCGGCATTGTAAAAGGGTCAAAAAACTATACAAATGACCAAAAATTTGAAAGGCGATTTACATCATCTGGGTGCATGCGCGTACGCGCGTAACAACAACATACAAAGCGTGCATATGTGCACAAGGCGCGGTTGTTGGGCGAAAAACCCGCGCGCCTGCTAAACGGCGCATTTATTGAAATTGGTCGGCCTCCCAACCACTAATGGATCAGCTCC
>JZKD02S2230546.1:28312-52061 GCA_000966675.3 Picea glauca
TAATATAATAGAAATGTATCAAAGATGAAACCATAAACACAGATATACAGTAATACACGATTTCTATTAATGAAATAAATGTACAGAGATTGTAAAAATACAGAGTGAAAGACTCACTAGAATGGTGGCATCTTATCTCTAAGGAGAGATGTGATGGCTACTCCCATTCGCAAGAAGATGATTACAATGAGGCTCTAAAGGCCCTTTTACAATAAATAGGAATGCAAAAAACCCTAGACATCCAAAAACCTAACCCTAGGAGATGAAGCGCCAAAAGTCATGTGGGCCTCGTTTGGGTAAGTTAGTACATCAACTTCCCGGGGTCGTAACTTTTGCGTACAATCTTTGTTTTAGGCATATGATATCCCATTGGAAAGGTATAATCAAGTTGATTTATTTTGTGGGCTCAATCATGATTTTAGATATCATTGAGAATCTCTATCCATAAAAACCTTCATTTAGGCCCTCAAAATGGCCCCGAAAGTTAAAACTGCTAAAAATAGTAAATTGCCAAAATTGCCATAAAATTGTTTTGAGCTAGTTGGAAAAGGTGAGTGGTCATCGATATCCACCTGAATCACCTAGATACCACAATACCTTCATCAATGTAGTTCTTCCTTCAATCAAAATATAGGATCAATGTTGGGCCTTATTCCACTCCCCCCTAAGATAGGTACACCCCTAGCTTCCTATTTCCCATTCAAACAATGCTCGAGTAATCTTTCAAACTTCTCCAACTTCCAACACAAACTACTAATATTTATTTTTCTCTGACTAGAAACCATTAATGAAACAAAAACCAAGACTCCTAATGGTAGTCTCATCTCTTCTATATTCCCCCAAAATACTTTTATTTTTCTCTAGAAATTTGTTTTCTCATAGTCTCCCCCTTTCTAACCCCCTTCCAAGTGTAATTACACACATAAATAATCTTAAAGAGAAATCAAGGTTAGGGTTAGAAATAATTAGGTCATATGATAGGTTTTTAGTGGATTAAGCCATGCTCCCTTGGTCTTTAACCTTAAATTAACTTATGAACCAACAATTAAAGGTTTTATTTCAATAACTCCAAATCTCATGCCTCACAAGGTCCTAACCACTAGGCTAAATGTCCTCAGTAGGAGGAATTATTTTCCCAAGGATGTGATTTCAACCACTTTATTAGTATTCATCTAAGGTGCTCCCAACATATGACCTAGGTCAGTGTCGGTCCTGAGATTACATATATATGCTTCATCATTCTTCAAACAAGCTTATTATTTTCTCAACAACAACATAGTATTACATCACTATACTAACTAGGCATGGGTAAACATGGATCATAACCATAATCAATCATATCATATATCCTTCTATCACAAGGAATAAACACTTTTCCAACTAACCATGTTAATGCATATATTATAATAAAAAAGTGATACATTAGTTATACATCCTAATTGTAGAATGTGGTGAGTACCTACATAAGAGATCTAGCTAGCATAAGAACGAACAGAACTTGCAAAAGTGAGAAGAAAAGAGAAAAATTGGAGAGAAAAGAATAGAATTGTATTAACCAAGTGAATGAGTGATAATTTACACATGATATACTTTGTATATCTCAACTAATGCGCACTGGAAGAGAAGCCAATGTTTCATAGTGGTGGTCTAGAGAGATTTGGATACACATAGGCAATTACCAGAGTTAACCGCCAGCTAGTCCTAGTTAACTAGTCATGTAGTCTTCAGTTAACTGAGTCACACATCTGGAAGTGAGAGAAACACATGCAACTATTGGTGATAAAATCGAGGTTTCCATGGATGAGTGACTTCCACTAATCTAACTAAGTGTAACTAAATCTAAACTGAAGAAAATATTCTCCTATAATGTAGGAGAGGTTCGTAAATGATAGGAGACCCTCAATAATGACTACTGAACACAAGAAAATAAGGAAAAATATCCTAGGTGTGTGTAATATCTCCAACAACCCCCTTAAAAACTACTATGGGGTAATGAATAATGGGTCTCGACAACTAAGGCCATGTTAGGTACCCATGAACAATGCAGCTAATGAACACTGAAAATAAAGCAAGGAAAGAGGGAAAAACTCATGGGAAAAAACCCCCCCTCAAGGTGCAATGCATCAAAAGAAAAAAAGACAGTTGTTAATCAATTGTGTCCTTCACTCCAAGATGATGGAACAGAGAGTAAAACTTATGCTCAATGAAGATCTTGGTTAAGATGTCAACAATATGTTCAAAGGAAGGACAGAAGTGTAGGTCGATGATCCTCTCATGGACTAAATCTCTGATCTAGTGCATATAGATCTTGATATGCTTTGTGCGTTGTTGCTGCACTGGGTCTCTGTTGGCATAGGGGAAGACCTAGGGTTCAATGCTCAAGAGCGCACTAACAAAGCCCAAACTACCATCCCTTTTGGCAACACCTGCGAAGCAGATGAAGTCTCACCTGAGGTAGAGGCAGGGGTGGTTGCAAGACTCATGTGTCTGCAACCTTAGCTGTGACACAGATCTGTGATTATCTTTCCTACATATCACTTAGCATCAATTATTCCTTAATACACGTTCATTAATCAACTTCGTAGAAGGCACAGAGAATCACATTGAATACGTATACTAAGTACTTATCCACAGAAAGATAGGTTAGATTCAACAGATCAAGCACTGAGCATCTCATATATCAGATCTAATGTTCATTCATTCTTCAATAGCACAAAGCATATGAGATCTACTTAACCACATCAAGCACTTAGCCAAGAAAGAGATAAATACATAAGAGCGAAGCACAAAACACCATACACATAGTTACTGTGGTTCATTCCCCACCCTAGGGCTACGTCCACAAATTCTTCTTTATATTATCTTGGTCAAGTAGATACAGCACAGAGCTTTAATGAACCTTACTTCACACAGGACAGAAGATCTGTGCAACTCACTAGATACTTCTTCCTTTCTCTTTAGCAAAAGACTATAACAACCTGCACTTAGCCCTCCTATCTCATGCACAGAGCACTCTAAGATACATCTGATCACACAGATCCAAATACTAGCACTAAGCTTCCATTCATACATCACACAAATGTACTGTATTACTATCTCGCTTATCTTACTATCTATATTTCCTATTTATAGATTACAAAATGGGCCTAAACATGGGTAAACCCACGGACCAACATCCCTTTCCCATTACATCAACCCAAAAACCATAAAATAGACCCTAAAATAGATCTTGCTTCCTTATTTTTTGCTTCGCATTGTGCTCCTTCTTTGGCAAGTTCTCGCAGTCCCAAAAGTGGTCAAGTATGACCAAGTACTCTTCAAAACTTGGTCAAGGGACAACAGGCCCCCAAAAATCACCTGTGACTCATCCTAAGTCACTCAAGTCTAACAAAATTTTCTTCAAACGCCTCGAGATTGGCTCAAGCGACTTCGACCTGCTGCAGTGCGACAACCTCTTTTTTAGTAAATCCCTGGATTACTGTGTCATTGAGCGGTCCTTCTAGGCATTTTTCTGCGGTGATGGCACCCTATTCAAGTTCATCTCCCTGGCTTTCAAGTTCGACAAACAATTGACATGCCTTCTCTTGGAGTGGTTGCAGTCGCTGAGAAACGTCCATTACTTTACTTTGCAGTGTGTGTACTTGTTGTTGGGCTGTGCATTTCTCTACGAACCTCTTCATTATTTCAACTGGGGTCACGAAATTTAGCTGCACTTGTAGAATATCTACATGTTGCTTTGCTTCTTGGATTTGTGCCTCTAATGTTTGCAATTATGGATTCTCTACAAGGGTTTCATAGGTCTAGGTGCTTTTGGTGCTTAGCTGACTACATTCCGAAGCCAAAGTTTTTAATTGGGTGACTGCGCTTCAAGCAGTGGCCTCTCTTAGATCTCTTATCTCTTGGGGTGTTTCAAGCATGGTGCGGAGCTCTAGTTCCATGATGCATTGTTGAAGTTGTTGGATTACTTCTTCCAGATGGGTCACCTACTGCGGAAGACACTCTTGCATCTTCACTTCTATGATTTTCATGGAGCGTAGTGCCTTATGAACTCTTTCGTGTGTGTCAAGTTGCTCTACTAGCAACTAGTCCTTGCTCTGCTGTAACTGGGATTTTTCCTCCTCCCATTTTGCTTGTAAGTCAATTTGCTCCTGTGCGGCCTTTCTCCATTTCTCTTCATGTGTGCTATGTGCTTGCACCAAAGCTTGGGTGGCTTTCACTATGTCTTCTTGAGCTCGTCGAAGGCAAGCTTCGACTTTCTTAGCGATCTGGCGTAACTGTGTGGGCTCATCACCTATTCCTGATATTTCCATTGCTATCGGCACCGTAGGAACTGCTTGGCTGGACTGAAGTGCTTGTTGTGATTCTTTAAATTTTCCCCTGATCTGGTGGAATAGCTCCTCCTGCTTTCCTTCTTGCTTTTCTGCGAGCTCTAATGAAACATCATTCAGTGCAGCAATTAGGAAGTCAAAATCATCCAGGGTAAGCATAGTCTTAAGCGTGGTCTGGGTGGGCTTATTTTTCTTTCTAGTTGATGGCCTTGGTGGGGTAGTCTTCCTTTTCTTGGAGGGATCTGCCTTATCCCTAGGCAGGGTAACCTCGCCTTTGCTCTATTCAACTTCTGTGCCCCCTAGTTCTTCCTCATCACCTCCCTTCGCAGGTGATAGTGAAGCGGTCTTTGTGGATGTGTTGTGGATATATTGAACTTCCACATCCTTCTTAGGCTTGTGCAGTCTTGGTGTATCTACCATAGCTTCAGGGCTATCTACATCGGAAATCTCTGCGGGATCTGCTGCAACAAGAAGGTCTGTCGACCATTCCTTGGTAATCTCCTCCAGGTCATCTTATGTCAGCTTGTAATATGACTAGAGTTGTTGTTTGTGCTCATCTACGTGTGTCGTGATGTAGGTGAAGTGATGATCTGTGCTAAATTTCATCAAAGGTCGAAACCTATGAAGAGTGTTCGGTGTAATGCGCGGTGTAGACTGAATGGCATTCCTCAATTGAGTGTAGTACGCATGAAATACGGCATTGGTTGTTGGCCTTCATTAACTCCGTTCTTATCCATTATGGTGCTATCCAACGGTCTAGTGGTAACCCATAACTACTTTTCAATCCATTCAGAGCGGAAGTCGAATGGGTATATCGGTTCCAAGGGCTATATTGCTTCGTCATGGTGAAGTACTCTCTATCGTTGTTCTGATATCTCGGTGAAGCTCCAATTCTGTAATTCTTCTTGCTATGAAGTTTCCTCTAGAACCACTTGTAACCTTACACTATTATCCCTCTTCTTTCTTAAATTCCTAGCCTTCTTCCCAGTGAGTTTCATCTCAGTAATTCTTTTACCATTCTGATGTGTATCTTTTGTGGTCTTAGTTACTTCATGTTGTGGAAAATCTTTCTTATGGTTCCTTGATAATACCTTTTCTGTATCAAAAATAGGTAACTTGATCTTCTACAGATCCTCAATTGTTCTCTTAGCTTCGACACCAGAGGTACTAATATTAAATATCTGCGATCTGCTCATTTGTTTTTCAATCAAGTGCATGATCCTTCTAGTCATAAAGTCTTTTAACTCTTTCTTCTTTTGTTCCAAATCTTTTTCTTCTTCTCTTCGTCTGGCTTGTTCTCTATCAATCCAGGGTTTTCCTATGAGCATGGTAAATGGGGCAATGTCTTCAACAAATTTAATGATCTCAAAGTCTTCCTCTATCGAAGTTCCATTGGCAATCATAGGTATCCGGGCGAGCCTTCCACATAGGGTTACTAGCTTTCCTCTGAAGAATATTGTTCCTCCTAAGGAATGAATCACGACAAGCTTTCCTATAGCCTCCCAAGTTATTTCTGGCATAATGTTCACTTGCAATTCTTCATCAAGAGTACAGTCAATGTCAAAGTCCCCTATTCTTGCTTCGATTTTCTCCTTTTCTTTGAAGATCTCTGATAACCTAACATGTCGATGGTCATTCAAGGTATCTTTCATCTGTAGCAATATCTTTTCTGATTCTTTCTAGGTTTCTGCTATAATATTGGTCTCTTGATCTCCCTTAGGGTTGGCTTGTTCCATATCCAGCTTCTCAAGCCTAGCAATCATTCTAGGGCAATCCAATACTTTATGGTCCATAGCCTTACAATAGAGGAAACTAAGTCTTCTCCCAAGGCATTCTCTAGCAAGATGTCATGGTCATCTGCAACTATAACATAGGGTTAATCCTCTCATTCGCTTAGATGTTCCCCAACTCCTTCTGGACAATGCACCAGGATCATGGTGGCTAGCCTGCAAAAAAAAAATTCTAGGATCCTGCATCCACTTGTTAGTCCATACATTCTTTCGATTCATAGGTATAACATATCTATCATTATATTTATCAGATCTATTCATATCAAATTTTCTTTCATCTATTAATGCCCTAGTTTTGAAGCTAGGACAGAATCTATCAAACATACNGTCGCTGAGAAACGTCCATTACTTTACTTTGCAGTGTGTGTACTTGTTGTTGGGCTGTGCATTTCTCTATGAACCTCTTCATTATTTCAACTGGGGTCATGGAATTTAGATGCACTTGTAGAATATCTACATGTTGCTTTGCTTCTTGGAGTTGTGCCTCTAATGTTTGCAATTCTGGATTCTCTACAAGGGTTTCATAGGTCTAGGTGCTTTTGGTGCTTAGATGACTACATTCCGAAGACAAAGTTTTTAATTGGCTGACTGCGCTTCAAGCAGTGGCCTCTCTCAGATCTCTTATCTCTTGGGGTGTTTCAGGCACGGTGCGGAGCTCTAGTTCCACGATGCATTGTTGAAGTTGTTGGATTACTTCTTCCAGCTGGGTCACCTGCTGCGGAAGACACTCTTGCATCTTCACTTCTATGATTTTCATGGAGCGTAGTGCCTTATGAACTCTTTCTTGTGTGTCAAGTTGCTCTACTAGCAACTAGTCCTTGCTCTGCTGTAACTGGGCTTTTTCCTCCTCCCATTTTTCTTGTAAGTCAATTTGCTCCTGTGCGGCCTTTCTCCATTGCTCTTCATGTGTGATCTGTGCTTGCACCAAAGCTTGGGTGGCTTTCACTATGTCTTCTTGAGCTCGTTGAAGGCAAGCTTTGACTTTCTTAGCGATCTGGCATAACTGTGTGGGCTCATCACCTATTCCTGATATTTCCATTGCTATCGGAACCGTAGGAACTACTTGGTTGGACTGAAGTTCTTGTTGTGCTTCTTTAAATTTTCCCCTGATCCGGTGGAATAGCTCCTCCTGCTTTCCTTCTTGCTTTTCTGCGAGCTCTAATGAAACATCATTCAGTGCAGCAATTAGGAAGTCAAAATCATCTAGGGTAAGCATTGTCTTAAGCGTGGTCTGGGTGGGCTTATTTTTCTTTCTAGTTGATGGCCTCGGTGGGGTAGTCTTCCTTTTCTTGGAGGGATCTACCTTATCCCTAGGTAGGGTAACCTCGCCTTTGCTCTATTCAACTTCTATGCCCCCTAGTTCTTCCTCATCACCTCCCTTCGCAGGTGATAGTGAAGCGGTCTTTGTGGATGTGTTGTGGATATCTTGAACTTCCACATCCTTCTTAGGCTTGTGCAGTCATGGTGTATCTACCATAGCTTCGGGGCTATCTACGTTGGAAATATCTGTGGAATCTGCTGCAACAAGAAGGTCTGTCAACCATTCCTTGGTAATCTCCTCTAGGTCATCTTATGTCAGCTTGTAATATGACTAGAGTTGTTGTTTGTGCTCATCTACGTGCGTCGTGATGTAGGTGAAGTGATGATCTGTGCTAAATTTCATCAAAGGTCGAAACCTATGAAGAGTGTTGGGTGTAATGCGTGGTGTAGACTGAATGGAATTCCTCAATTGAGTGTAGTACGCATGAAATACGGCATTGGTTGTTGGCCTTCATTAACTCTGTTCTTATCCATTATGGTGCTATCCAACGGTCTAGTGGTAACCCATAACTACTTTTCAATCCATTCGGAGCGGAAGTCGAATGGGTATATCGGTTCCAAGGGCTATATTGCTTCGTCATGGTGAAGTACTCTCTATCGTTGTTCTGATATCTCGGTGAAGCTCCAATTCTGTAATTCTTCTTGCTATGAAGTTTCCTCTAGAACCACTTGTAACCTTACACTATTATCCCTCTTCTTTCTTAAATTCCTAGCCTTCTTCCCAGTGAGTTTCATCTCAGTAATTCTTTTACCATTCTGATGTGTATCTTTTGTGGTCTTAGTTACTTCATGTTGTGGAAAATCTTTCTTATGGTTCCTTGATAATACCTTTTCTGTATCAAAAATAGGTAACTTGATCTTCTACAGATCCTCAATTGTTCTCTTAGCTTCGACACCAGAGGTACTAATATTAAATATCTGCGATCTGCTCATTTGTTTTTCAATCAAGTGCATGATCCTTCTAGTCATAAAGTCTTTTAACTCTTTCTTCTTTTGTTCCAAATCTTTTTCTTCTTCTCTTCGTCTGGCTTGTTCTCTATCAATCCAGGGTTTTCCTATGAGCATGGTAAATGGGGCAATGTCTTCAACAAATTTAATGATCTCAAAGTCTTCCTCTATCGAAGTTCCATTGGCAATCATAGGTATCCGGGCGAGCCTTCCACATAGGGTTACTAGCTTTCCTCTGAAGAATATTGTTCCTCCTAAGGAATGAATCACGACAAGCTTTCCTATAGCCTCCCAAGTTATTTCTGGCATAATGTTCACTTGCAATTCTTCATCAAGAGTACAGTCAATGTCAAAGTCCCCTATTCTTGCTTCGATTTTCTCCTTTTCTTTGAAGATCTCTGATAACCTAACATGTCGATGGTCATTCAAGGTATCTTTCATCTGTAGCAATATCTTTTCTGATTCTTTCTAGGTTTCTGCTATAATATTGGTCTCTTGATCTCCCTTAGGGTTGGCTTGTTCCATATCCAGCTTCTCAAGCCTAGCAATCATTCTAGGGCAATCCAATACTTTATGGTCCATAGCCTTACAATAGAGGAAACTAAGTCTTCTCCCAAGGCATTCTCTAGCAAGATGTCATGGTCATCTGCAACTATAACATAGGGTTAATCCTCTCATTCGCTTAGATGTTCCCCAACTCCTTCTGGACAATGCACCAGGATCATGGTGGCTAGCCTGCAAAAAAAAAATTCTAGGATCCTGCATCCACTTGTTAGTCCATACATTCTTTCGATTCATAGGTATAACATATCTATCATTATATTTATCAGATCTATTCATATCAAATTTTCTTTCATCTATTAATGCCCTAGTTTTGAAGCTAGGACAGAATCTATCAAACATACTTAGATCCATGCTTTAGAAACAAAAAAAAATTCACTTATCTTACTTCTGCGGAGCACAAAGCTTCTAGATCTAAGACTTTTAACTATTATTACCTTTATCAAGGCATTGAGCTTACAGATCTTACCTTTTTCATGCAGATCTAACCTCTTTCTTCACAGATTTGACTACTTTCCTTCAGATATGACCTCTCTTTCTTCAAATCTAACCTCTTTTATTGGCACAAAGCTTCACAGGTCAAACAGAACATTGTGCACTAGGGAAATAGATATACGCATAGAGCTTATTTCACACAAAGCTTCTTCTTCTTCAGTTCCCAGCAATCATAGTTCCAGGTCCTGGCAACGGAACCATTTGTTGGCACAGGGGCAGACCCAGGGTTCAACGCTCAAGAGCACACCAACAAAGCCCTAACTATCGGCCCTTTTGACAACACATGCAAAGAAGATGAAGTCTCACCTGAGGTAGAGGCAGGGGTGGTTGCAAGACTCAGGTGTCTACAACCTTAGCTAAGACACAGATCTATGATTATCTTTCCTACAATGACTTAGCATCAATTATTCCTTAATATACGTTCAATAATAAACTTCACAGAAGGCATAGAGAATCCTAGTGAATACTTATACTAAGTACTTATCCACAGAAAGATAGGTTAGATTCAATAGATCAAGCACTAAGCATCTCATATATCAGATCTAATGTTCATTCATTCTTCAACAGCACAAAGCATACTATATCTACTTAACCACATCAAGCACTTATCCAAGAAAGAGATAAATACATAAGAGAAAATCACAAAACACCATATAGATAGTTACCATGGTTCATCGCCCACCCTAGGGCTACGCCCACAAAGTCTTCTTTATATTATCTTGGTCAAGCAGTTAGAGCACAGAGCTTTAATGACCCTTGCTTCACACAGGACAGAAGATTTGTGCAACTCGCTAGATCCTTCTTCCTTGCTCTTCAGCAAAAGACTATAACAACCTGCACTTAGCTCTTCTATCTCATGCACAGAGCACTCTAAGATACATCCAATTAGACAGATCCAAATACTAGCACTAAGCTTCCATTCATACATCACACAAATGTACTATATTACTATCTCGCTTCTCTTACTATTTATATTGCATATTTATAGATTACAAAATGGGCCTAAACGTGGGTAAACCTACGGGCCGACATCCCTTTCCCATTACATCAACCCAAAAACCCTAAAATAGACCCCAAAATAGGTCTTGCTTCCTTATTTTCTGCTTCGCGTTGTGCTCCTTCCTTGGCAAGCTATCGTAGTCCCAAAAGTGGTCAAGTATGACCAAGTACTCTTCAAAAATTGGTCAAGGGACAACAAGCCCCCAACACTCACCTGTGACTCATCCTGAGTCACTCAGGTATAACCAATATCGCTTCGAATGCCTCGAGCTTGGCTCGAGTGACTTCGACCTGCTGCAGTGCGACAACCTCTTGTTTAGTAAATTCTTGGATTACTGTGTCATTGAGCGATCCTTCCAGGCGTTGTTCTACAGTGATGGCACCCTGTTCAAGTTCAACTCCTTGGCTTTCAAGTTTGGTGAACAGTTGACATGCCTTCTCTTGGAGTGGTTGCAGTCAATATGAAACGTCCATTACTTTACTTTGCAGCCTATGTACTTGTTGTTGGGATGTGCATTTCTCTGTGAACCTATTCATTCTTTTGACTGGGGTCACAGACTTCAGCTATGCTTTTAGCACATCTGCATGCTTCTTTGATTCTTTTAGTTGTGCCTCCAATGTCTGCAATTCTGGATTCTCTATAAGGGTTTCATAGGTCTGGGCACTTCTGGTGCTTAGCTGCCTACATTTTGAAGCCAAAGTTTTTAATCGGGTGATTACGCTTCGAGCAGTGGCCTCTCTTAGATCTATTATCTCTTGGGGTGTTTCAGGCATGGTGCAGAGCTCTAGGTCCGTCATGTGTTGTTGAAGTTGTTGGATTACTTCTTCCAGCTAGGTCACCTACTGTGGAAGACGATCTTCCATCTTCACTTCTATGATTGTCATGGAGCGCAGTGCCTTATGAACTCTTTCTTGTGTGTCAAGTTGCTTTGCTAGAAACTGGTCCTTGCTCTGTTGTAGCTGGGATTTTTCCTCCTCCCATTTCACTTGTAAGTCAAATTTCTCCTATGTGTCCTTTCTCCATTTCTATTCATGTGTGCTTTGTGCTTGCACCAAAGCTTGGGTGCCTTTTGCTATGTCTTCTTGAGCTCGTCGAAGGCGAGCTTTGACTTTCTCGGCAATATGGCATAACTGTGTGGGCTCATCGACTATTCCTGATATTTCCATTGCTACCGGCACCGTAGGAACTTATTGGTTGTACTGAAGTGCTTGTTGCGCTTCTTTAAATTCGCCCGTGATCCGGTGGAATAGCTCCTCCTGCTTTTCTTCTTGCTTTTCCGTGAACTCTAATGAAACATCATTCAGTGCGGCAATTAGGAAGTCAAAATCATACAGGGTAATCATAGTCTTAAGCGTGGTTCAGGTGGCCTTATTTTTATTTCTGGATGAGGGCCTCAGTGGGGTAGTCTTCCTTTTCTTGGAGGGATCTGCCTCGTCCCTAGGCGGGGTAACCTCGCCTTTACTCTGTTCAACTTCTATGCCCCCTAGATCTTCCTCATCACCTCCCTTCGCAGGTGATAGTGAAGCAATCTTCGTGGATGTGTTGTGGATATCTTGAACTGCCACATCCTTCTTAAGCTTGCGTGGTCCTGGTGTATCCAGCATACCTTCAGGGCTATCTACGTCGGAAATTTCTGCGGGATCTGCTGCAACAAGGAGGTCTGTTGACGATTCCTTGGAAATATCCTCCAAGTCATCTTCTGTCAGCTTGTAATATGACTAGAGTTGTTTTTTGTGCTCGTCTGTGCATGTCGTGATGTAGGTGAAGTGATGATTTGCAATGAATTTCATCAAAGGTCGAAACCTGTGAAGAGTGTTGGGTGTAATGCACGGTGTAGACTGAATGGAATTCCTCAACTGAGTGTAGTACACATGAAAGATGACATTGGATGTTGGCCTTCATTAACTCCATTCTAGTGCTATCCAACAGTCTAGTGGTAACCCATAACTACTTTTTGATCCATTCGGAGCAGCAGTCGAACGGGTATATCAGCTCCAACGGCTATATTGCTTCGTCATGGTGAAGTACTCTCTGTCGTTGTTCTGATATCTCGGCGAAGCTCCAATTCTATAATTCTTTTGCTGTGAAGTGTCCTCTAGAACCACTTGTAACCTTAAAGTATTAGCCCTCTTCTTTCTTAACTTCCTAGCCTTCTTCCCAGTGAGTTTCGTCTTAGTAATTCTTTTACCATTCTGATGTGTATCTTTTGTGGTCTTAGTTACTCCGTGTTGTGGAAAATCTTTCTTRTGGTTCCTTGATAATACCTTTTATGTATCAAAAATAGGTAACTCAATCTTCTATAGATCCTYAATTGTTCTCTTAGCTTCGACACCGAAGGTACTAATATTAAATATTTGCGATCTACTCTTCTGTTMTTCAATCAAGTGCRTGATCCTTCTAGTCATAAAGTCTTTTAACTCTTGTTTCTTCTCTTCMAAATATTTTTCTTCTTCTCTTCGTCTGGCCTATTCTCTATCAATCCAGGGTTTTCTTATGAGCATGGTAAATGGGGKGGTGTCTTCAACAAATTTAYTGATCTCAAAGTCTTCCTCTGTCGAAGTTCCATTGGCAKTCATAGGTATTYGGGCGAGCCTTCCACATCGGGTTACTAGCTTTCCTCTAAAGAAACTTGTTCTTCCTAAGGAAGGAATCACGGMAAGMTTTCCTATAGCCTCCCAAGTTCTTTCTGGCATAATGTTCACTTGCGCTTCTTCATCAAGAGTACAATCAATGTCAAAGTCCCCTATTCTTGCTTCGATTTTCTCCTTTTCTTTAAATATCTCTAATAGCCTAACATGTCGGTGGTCATTCAAGGTATCTTTCATCTATAGAAATATCTTTTTTTATTATTTCTGGGTTTCTGCTATAATATTTGTCTCTTGATCTCCCTCAGGGTTGGCTTGTTCCATATTCAACTTCTCAAGCCTAGCAATCATTCTAGGGCAATCCAATACTTCATGGTCCATATCCTTACAACAAAGGAAACTAAGTCTTCTCCCAGGGCATTCTCTAGCAAGATGTCCTGGTCATCTACAACTATGACAGAGGGTTAATCCTTTAATCTGTTTAGATGTTCCCCAACTCCTTCTGGACTACGCACCAGGATCATGGTGGATAGCCTGCAAAAGAACAATTCTAGGATCCTCCATCCACTTATTAGTCTAGACATTCTTTCGATGCATAGTTATAACATATCTATTACTATATTTATCCGATCTATTCATATCAAATTTTCTTTCATCTATTAATGCCCTAGTTTTGAAGCTAGGACGGAATCTATCAAACATACCTAGATCCATGCTTTAGAAAAAAAAAAATCACTTATCTTACTTCTACATAGCACAAAGCTTCTAGATCTAAGACTTTTAACTATTCTTACCTTTATCAAGGCATAGAGCTTACAAATCTTACCTTTTTATTGCATATATGACCTCTTTCTTCACATATCTAACTTCTTTCCTTCAGATCTGACCTCTCTTTCTTTAGATCTGACCTCTTTTCTTGGAAAAAAGCTTCAAAGGTCAAACAGAACACTTCACACTAGGGAAAAATATCTATGCACATAGCTTATTTCACAAAAAGCTTCTTCTTCTTCAGTTCCTAGCAATCATAGTTCCAGGTCTCAGCAATGTAACCATTTTTTGGCACAGGGGCAGACCCAAGGTTCAACACTCAAGAGAGCACCAACAAAGCCCTAGCGATTGGCCCATTTGGCAACATCTGCAAAGAAAATGAAGTCTCACCTGAGGTAGAGGTAGGGGTGGTTGCAAGACTCAGGTGTCTGCAACCTTATCTAGGACATAGATATGTGATTATCTTTCCTACAGCACACTTAGCATCAATTATTCCTTAATATACGTTCATTAATCAACTTCCCATAAGGAATAGAGAATCGCAGTGAATACTTATACTAAGTACTTATCCACGGAAAGATAGGTTAGATTCAATAGATCAAGCACTGAGCATCTCATATATCAGATCTAATGTTCATTCATTCTTCAACAACAAAAAGCATACTAGATCTACTTAACCACATAAATCACCTAGCCAAGAAAGAGATAAATACATAAGAGCGAAGAAAAAAACACCATACACACAGTTACCGTGGTTCACCCCCCACCCTGGGGCTACATCTACAAAGTCTTATTTATATTATCTTGGTCAAGTAGTTACAACACAGAGCTTTAATGACCCTTACTTCGCACTGGATAGAAGATCTGTGCAACTCGCTAGATCCTTCTTCCTTTCTCTTCATCAAAATACTATAACAACATGCACTTAGCTCTCCTATCTCATGCACAGAGCACTCTAAGATACATCCAATCACACAGATCCAAATACTAGCACTAAGCTTCCATTCATACATCACACAGATGTACTATATTACTATATCACTTCTCTTCCTATCTATATTGCCTATTTTTAGATTACAAAATGGGCCTAAACGTGGGTAAACCCACGGGCCGACATCCATTTCCCGTTACATCAACCCAAAAACCCTAAAATAGACCCCAAAATAGGTCTTGCTTCCTTATTTTCTGCTTCGCATTGTGCTCCTTCCTTGGCAAGCTGTCGCAATCCTAAAAGTGGTCAAGTATGACCAAGTACTCTTTAAAAATTGGTCAAGGTACAACAAGCCCCCAACACTCACCTGTGACTCGTCCCAAGTCACTTAGGTCTGACCAATTCTACTTTGAACACCTCGAGCTTGGCTCCAGTGGCTTCGACCTGCTACAGTGCAACAACCTCTTGTTCAGTAAATTCCTAGATTATTGTGTCATTGAGCGGTCCTTCCAGGCTTTGTTCTGTGATGATGGCACCTTGTTCAAGTTCAGCTCCCTATCTTTCAAGTTTGGAGAATAGTTGACATGCCTTCTCTTGGAGTGGTTGCAGTCGCTGAGAAACGTCTATTACTTTACTTTGCAGCATGTGTACTTGTTTTTGGGTTGTGCATTGCTTTGTGAACCTCTTCATTCTTTCTACTGGGGTCACGGACTTCAGCTGTGCTTGTAGCTCATCTACATGTTGCTTTGCTTCTTGGAGTTGTGCGTCCAATGTCTGCAATTCTAGATTCTCTGCAAGGTTTTTATAGGTTTGGGCGCTTCTGGTGCTTAGCTTCCTACATTCCAAAGCCAAAGTTTTTAATTGGGTGACTGCACTTCGAGCAGTGGCCTCTCTTAGATCTCTTATCTCTTGGGGTGTTTCAGGCATGATGCAGAGCTCTAGGTCCCTGATGCATTGTTGAAGTTGTTGGATTACTTCTTTCAGCTGGGTCACCTACTATGGAAGACGATATTCCATCTTCACTTCTATGATTGTCATGGAGTGTAGTGCCTTATGAACTCTTTCTTGTTTGTCAAGTTGCTCTGCTATAACTTTGATTTTTCCCCCTCCCATTTCGCTTGTAAGTCAAGTTTCTCTTGTATGGCCTTTCTCCATTGCTCTTCATGTGCGCTTTGTGTTTGTGCCAAATCTTGGTTGGATTTCGCTATGTCTTCTTGAGCTCTTCAAAGGAGAGCTTTGACTTTCTCAGCGATCTGGTGTAACTGTGTGGGCTCATTGCCTATTCCTGATATTTCCATTGCTATTGGCACCGTAGGAACTGCTTGGATAGACTGAAGTGCTTGTTGCGCTTCTTTAAATTCACCCGTGATCCGGCGGAATATCTCCTCCTGCTTTGCTTCTTGCTTTTTCGCGAGCTCTAATGAAACATCATTCAGTGCAGCAATTAGGAAGTCAAAATCATCTGGTATAAGCGTAGTCTTAAGCATGGTTTGAGTGGCCTTAGTTTTATTTCTAGATGAGGGCCTTGGTGGGGTAGTCTTCCTTTTCTTGAAGGGATTTGCCTCGTCCCTAGACGGGGTAACCTCGCCTTTTCTCTGTTCAACTTTTGTGCCCCCTAGTTCTTCTTCATCAACTCCCTTCACATGTGATAGTGAAGAAGTCTTTGTGGGTGTGTTGTGGATATATTGAACTTCCACATCCTTCTTAGGCTTATGCGGTCCTGGTGTATCTAGCATAACTTCATGGCTATCTACAACGGACATCTTTATGGGATCTACTGCAAAAAGGAGGTCTACCGACCATTCCTTGGTAATCTCCTCCAGGTCATCTTCTGTCAGCTTGTAATATGACTGGAGTTGTTGTTTGTGCTCGTCTGTGCATGCCATGATGTAGGTGAAGTGATGATCTGCGTTGAATTTCATCAAAGGTCGAAACCTATGAAGAGTGTTGGGTGTAATGCGCAGTGTAGACTGAATGGAATTCCTCAACTGAGTGTAGGATGCATGAAAGATGGCATTGGTTGTTGGCCTTCATTAACTCTATTCTTATCCATTATGGTGCTATCCAATGGTCTAGTGGTAAACCATAACTGCTTTTCGATCCGTTCGGAGCGGCGGTCGAACGGGTATATTGGTTCCAACAGCTATATTGCTTCATCATGGCGAAGTACTCTCTATCGTTGTTCTGATATCTCGGCGAAGTTTCAATTCCTTAATTCTTCTTACTGTGAAGTGTCCTCTAGAACCTCTTGTAACCTTACAGTATTATCCCTCTTCTTTCTTAACTTCCTAGCCTTCTTCCCAATTATTTTTGTCTCAATAATGCTTTTACCATTCTAATGTGTATCTTTTGGGGTCTTAGTTACTTCGCGCTATGGAAAATATTTATTATGGTTCCTTGATAATACCTTTTTTGTATCAAAAATAGGTAACTCAATCTTCTGTAGATCTTCAATTGTTCTCTTAGCTTTGACACTAGAGGTACTAATATTAGATATATGGAATCTTCTCTTCTGTTCTTCAATCAAGTGCATGATCCTTCTAGTCATAAAGTCTTTTAACTCTTGCTTCTTTTGTTCCAAATATTTTTCTTCTTCTCTTCATCTGGCTTGTTCTCTATCAATCCAACGTTTTCCTATGAGCATGGTAAATGGGGCAGTGTCTTCAACAAATTTAATGATCTCAAAGTCTTCCTCTATCGAAGTTCCATTGGCAGTCATAGGTATCCGGGTGAGCCTTCCACATAGGGTTACTAGATTTCCTCTGAAGAAACTTGTTCCTCCTAAGGAAGGAATCATGGCAGGCTTTCCTATAGCCTCCCAAGTTCTTTCTGGCATAATTTTCACTTGCGCTTCTTCATCAAGAGTACAATCAATGTCAAAGTCCCCTATTCTTGCTTCGATTTTCTCCTTTTCTTTGAAGATCTCTAATAACCTAACATACTGGTGGTCATTCAAGGTATATTTCATCTGTAGCAATATCTTTTTTGATTCTTTATGGGTTTTTGCTATAATCTTGGTCTCTTGATCTCCCTCGGGGTTGGCTTGTTCCATATTTAGCTTCTCAAGCCTAGAAATCATTCTAAGGCAATCCAATACTTCATGGTCCATAGCCTTACAATAGAGGAAATTAAATCTTCTCCTAGGGCATTCTCTAGCAAGATGTCTCAGTCATCTGCAACTATAATAGAGGGTTAATCCTCTCATCCGCTTAGATGTTCCCTAACTCCTTCTGGACTGTGCATCGGGATCATGGTGGCTAGTCTGCAAAAAATAAATTCTAGGATCCTGCATCCACTTGTTAGTCCAGACATTCTTTTGATTCATAGGTATAACATCTATCACTATATTTATCGGATCTATTCATATCAAATTTTCTTTCATCTATTAATGCCCTAGTTTTGAAGCTAGGACAGAATCTATCAAACATACCTATATCCATGCTTCAAAAACAAAAATTATTTCACTTATCTTACTTCTGTAGAGCACAAATATTCTAGATCTAAGACATTTAACTATTCTTACCTTTATTAAGGCATAGAGCTTACAAATCTTACCTTTTTTCTTGCAGATCTGACCTCTTTCTTCACAGTTCTAACTTCTTTCCTTCAGATATGACCTCTCTTTCTTCAAATCTGACCTCCTTTCTTGGAACAAAGCTTCAAAGGTCAAACAGAACACTACGCACTAGGGAAACGGATCTACGCACAGAGATTATTTCACACAAAGATTCTTCTTCTTCAGTTCCTAGCAATCACAATTCTAGGTCCTGGCAACGGAACCATTTGTTGGCATAGGGGTAGACCCAGGGTTCAACGCTCAAGAGTGCACCAAAATAGCCCTAACTATTGTCCCTTTCGACAACACCTATGAAGCAGATGAAGTCTCACCTGAGGTGGAGGTAGGGGTGGTTGCAAGACTTAGGTGTCTGCAACCTTAGTTGGGACATAGATCTGTGATTATCTTTCCTACAGTGCACTTGGCATCAATTATTCCTTAATATACATTCATTAATAAATTTCGCAGAAGGCACAAAGAATCACAATAGATACTTATACTAAGTACTTATCCACAGAAAGATAGGTTAGATTCAACAGATCAAGGATTGAGCATCTCATATATCAAATCTAATGTTCATTCATTCTTCAACAACACAAATCATACTAGATCTACTTAACCACATCAAGAACTTAGCCAAGAAAGAGATAAATACATAAGAGATAAGCACAAAACACCATACACACAGTTACCATGGTTCACCCCCCACCCTGGGGCTATGTCCACAAAGTTTTCTTTATATTATCTTGGTCAAGCAGTTACAGCAAAGAGATTTAATGACCCTTACTTCACACAGGACAGAAGATCTGTGCAGCTCGCTAGATCCTTCTTCCTTTCTCTTCAGCAAAAGACTATAACAACCTGCACTTAGCTCTCCTATCTCATGCACAAAGCACTCTAAGATACATCTAATCACACATATCCAAATACTAGCACTAATCTTCCATTCATACATCACACAGATGTACTATATTACTATCTCTCTTATCTTACTATCTATATTTCTTATTTATAGATTACAAAATGGGCCTAAACGTGGGTAAAACCATGGGCCGACATCCCTTTCCCGTTACATCAACCCAAAAACCCTAAAATAGACCCCAAAATAGGTCTTTCTTCCTTATTTTCTGCTTCGTGTTGTGCTCCTTCCTTGGCAAATTGTCGTAGTCCCAAAAGTGGTCAAGTATGACCAAGTACTCTTCAAAACTTGGTCAAGGGCCAACGGTCTCTGCAAAACTTGAGAGTACTTTGGTTGTCACGCCAAATGATAGTTGGTCTATGCAATTGGATGCCTAACTCGGCAAGGAAGTTTTGTATCCACAATGCCTGGATGGTGATTTTAACTACCCCTTTGTACTCAGCCTCAACTGAAGATGGAGCAATAGCATACTATTTCTTTCTCCACCAACGGATAGGCCCTGAACCCAAACTGAGAGTGTATCTATATGTGGTATNTGGAAGACGATATTCCATCTTCACTTCTATGATTGTCATGGAGTGTAGTGCCTTATGAACTCTTTCTTGTTTGTCAAGTTGCTCTGCTATAACTTTGATTTTTCCCCCTCCCATTTCGCTTGTAAGTCAAGTTTCTCTTGTATGGCCTTTCTCCATTGCTCTTCATGTGCGCTTTGTGTTTGTGCCAAATCTTGGTTGGATTTCGCTATGTCTTCTTGAGCTCTTCAAAGGAGAGCTTTGACTTTCTCAGCGATCTGGTGTAACTGTGTGGGCTCATTGCCTATTCCTGATATTTCCATTGCTATTGGCACCGTAGGAACTGCTTGGATAGACTGAAGTGCTTGTTGCGCTTCTTTAAATTCACCCGTGATCCGGCGGAATATCTCCTCCTGCTTTGCTTCTTGCTTTTTCGCGAGCTCTAATGAAACATCATTCAGTGCAGCAATTAGGAAGTCAAAATCATCTGGTATAAGCGTAGTCTTAAGCATGGTTTGAGTGGCCTTAGTTTTATTTCTAGATGAGGGCCTTGGTGGGGTAGTCTTCCTTTTCTTGAAGGGATTTGCCTCGTCCCTAGACGGGGTAACCTCGCCTTTTCTCTGTTCAACTTTTGTGCCCCCTAGTTCTTCTTCATCAACTCCCTTCACATGTGATAGTGAAGAAGTCTTTGTGGGTGTGTTGTGGATATATTGAACTTCCACATCCTTCTTAGGCTTATGCGGTCCTGGTGTATCTAGCATAACTTCATGGCTATCTACAACGGACATCTTTATGGGATCTACTGCAAAAAGGAGGTCTACCGACCATTCCTTGGTAATCTCCTCCAGGTCATCTTCTGTCAGCTTGTAATATGACTGGAGTTGTTGTTTGTGCTCGTCTGTGCATGCCATGATGTAGGTGAAGTGATGATCTGCGTTGAATTTCATCAAAGGTCGAAACCTATGAAGAGTGTTGGGTGTAATGCGCAGTGTAGACTGAATGGAATTCCTCAACTGAGTGTAGGATGCATGAAAGATGGCATTGGTTGTTGGCCTTCATTAACTCTATTCTTATCCATTATGGTGCTATCCAATGGTCTAGTGGTAATCCATAACTACTTTTCGATCCGTTCGGAGCGGCGGTCGAACGGGTATATTGGTTCCAACAGCTATATTGCTTCATCATGGCGAAGTACTCTCTATCGTTGTTCTGATATCTCGACGAAGTTTCAATTCCTTAATTCTTCTTACTGTGAAGTGTCCTCTAGAACCTCTTGTAACCTTACAGTATTATCCCTCTTCTTTCTTAACTTCCTATCCTTCTTCCCAATTATTTTTGTCTCAATAATGCTTTTACCATTCTAATGTGTATCTTTTGGGGTCTTAGTTACTTCGTGCTATGGAAAATATTTATTATGGTTCCTTGATAATACCTTTTTTGTATCAAAAATAGGTAACTCAATCTTCTGTAGATCCTCAATTGTTCTCTTAGCTTTGACACTAGAGGTACTAATATTAGATATCTGGAATCTTCTGTTCTGTTCTTCAATCAAGTGCATGATCCTTCTAGTCATAAAGTCTTTTAACTCTTTCTTCTTTTGTTCCAAATATTTTTCTTCTTCTCTTCATCTGGCTTGTTCTCTATCAATCCAAGGTTTTCCTATGAGCATGGTAAACGGGGCAGTGTCTTCAACAAATTTAATGATCTCAAAGTCTTCCTCTATCAAAGTTCCATTGGCAGTCATAGGTATCCGGGTGAGCCTTCCACATAGGGTTACTAGATTTCCTCTGAAGAAACGTGTTCCTCCTAAGGAAGGAATCATGGAAGGCTTTCCTATAGCCTCCCAAGTTCTTTCTGGCATAATGTTCACTTGCGCTTCTTCATCAAGAGTACAGTCAATGTCAAAGTCCCCTATTCTTGCTTCGATTTGCTCCTTTTCTTTGAAGATCTCTGATAACCTAACATATTGGTGGTCATTCAAGGTATATGTCATCTGTAGCAATATCTTTTTTTATTCTTTATGGGTTTTTGCTATACTCTTGGTCTCTTGATCTCCCTCAGGGTTGGCTTGTTCCATATTTAGCTTCTCAAGCCTAGAAATCATTCTAAGGCAATCCAATACTTCATGGTCCATAGCCTTACAATAGAGGAAACTAAATCTTCTCCTAGGGCATTCTCTAGCAAGATGTCTCAGTCATATGCAACTATAATAGAGGGTTAATCCTCTCATCCGCTTAGATGTTCCCTAACTCCTTCTGGACTGTGCACCGGGATCATGGTGGCTAGTCTGCAAAAAATAAATTCTAGGATCCTGCATCCACTTGTTAGTCCATACATTCTTTTGATTCATAGGTATAACATATCTATCACTATATTTATCGGATCTATTCATATCAAATTTTCTTTCATCTATTAATGCCCTAGTTTTGAAGCTAGGACAGAATCTATCAAACATACCTAGATCCATGCTTCAAAAACAAAAATTATTTCACTTATCTTACTTCTGTAGAGCACAAATATTCTAGATCTAAGACATTTAACTATTCTTACCTTTATCAAGGCATAGAGCTTACAAATCTTACCTTTTTCTTGCAGATCTGACCTCTTTCTTCACAGTTCTAACTTCTTTCCTTCAGATATGACCTCTCTTTCTTCAAATCTGACCTCCTTTCTTGGAACAAAGCTTCAAAGGTCAAACAGAACACTACGCACTAGGGAAACGGATCTACGCACAGAGATTATTTCACACAAAGATTCTTCTTCTTCAGTTCCTAGCAATCACAATTCTAGGTCCTGGCAACGGAACCATTTGTTGGCATAGGGGTAGACCCAGGGTTCAACGCTCAAGAGTGCACCAAAATAGCCCTAACTATTGTCCCTTTCGACAACACCTATGAAGCAGATGAAGTCTCACCTGAGGTGGAGGTAGGGGTGGTTGCAAGACTTAGGTGTCTGCAACCTTAGTTGGGACATAGATCTGTGATTATCTTTCCTACAGTGCACTTGGCATCAATTATTCCTTAATATACATTCATTAATAAATTTCGCAGAAGGCACAAAGAATCACAATAGATACTTATACTAAGTACTTATCCACAGAAAGATAGGTTAGATTCAACAGATCAAGGATTGAGCATCTCATATATCAAATCTAATGTTCATTCATTCTTCAACAACACAAATCATACTAGATCTACTTAACCACATCAAGAACTTAGCCAAGAAAGAGATAAATACATAAGAGATAAGCACAAAACACCATACACACAGTTACCATGGTTCACCCCCCACCCTGGGGCTATGTCCACAAAGTTTTCTTTATATTATCTTGGTCAAGCAGTTACAGCAAAGAGATTTAATGACCCTTACTTCACACAGGACAGAAGATCTGTGCAGCTCGCTAGATCCTTCTTCCTTTCTCTTCAGCAAAAGACTATAACAACCTGCACTTAGCTCTCCTATCTCATGCACAAAGCACTCTAAGATACATCTAATCACACATATCCAAATACTAGCACTAATCTTCCATTCATACATCACACAGATGTACTATATTACTATCTCTCTTATCTTACTATCTATATTTCTTATTTATAGATTACAAAATGGGCCTAAACGTGGGTAAAACCATGGGCCGACATCCCTTTCCCGTTACATCAACCCAAAAACCCTAAAATAGACCCCAAAATAGGTCTTTCTTCCTTATTTTCTGCTTCGTGTTGTGCTCCTTCCTTGGCAAATTGTCGTAGTCCCAAAAGTGGTCAAGTATGACCAAGTACTCTTCAAAACTTGGTCAAGGGCCAACGGTCTCTGCAAAACTTGAGAGTACTTTGGTTGTCACGCCAAATGATAGTTGGTCTATGCAATTGGATGCCTAACTCGGCAAGGAAGTTTTGTATCCACAATGCCTGGATGGTGATTTTAACTACCCCTTTGTACTCAGCCTCAACTGAAGATGGAGCAATAGCATACTATTTCTTTCTCCACCAACGGATAGGCCCTGAACCCAAACTGAGAGTGTATCTATATGTGGTAT
>JZKD02S2230546.1:90061-115642 GCA_000966675.3 Picea glauca
TTGTAGAGAGGAAGAACATATCCATTGTTGAGGAAACCAAAGTGATGATTCATGATCATAATCATAAGTAGATTATGATCATGTATCATCACTTTGGTTTCCTCAACAATGGATATGTTCTTCCTCTCTACAATCCCATTCTACTAAGGGTTATAAGAAATGGTGTACTCCCTCTTTATCCATGCCTTAATACAAAAATCTGGCCTCCTGTAGTAGGATAATAACCAATATGGCCTCCCGTAGGGATAACAACCAAAATGGTCTCCTGTACTAGGATAATAACCAACCAAGAAAAAACAATTGGACTCTTGTACCAGGGATAATGGTCCAAGTCACGAGGGATCCCATACCAGGGATAATGGTCCAAGTCACGAGGGCTCCCATACCAGGGATAATACCCTTCATTATAAAATGCAAGCTACTTACAGAGTAATGATGAAATCAAATAAGGAATGTAATACAAAACTTACCTTAGTCTACTTTTCTCCTGAGTGCAATCTGCCCATAGATGATCAAACTGAGGTAAATCTTCTCTTCCACTGATACTTTGAATGAATGGATCCCAATGTCTTGGAAGAGCATTGAGAGTAATCATGACAATCTCTTTGTCTGTAATGGTTTCTCCAATGGCACCTAACTGATCTCTGATCTCAGAAATCTTCATGAAGAAGATAGCAAAGGTGTCATCTTTCGTCATCTTGATATTTTGAAGTTGATGTTTCAATGTAAGAGCTCTGTTAGTGTTGTTTCTCTCAAACATCTTCTTCAACGCATTATACATTAGATAAGTTGTCTTCAAGGTAGAAATGTGAGGTAGTAGATGATCTCTTACTGAGTAGATGATTATCTTCCTAGATTTGACATCATCTGTCTTCCATTCAACCTTCTATTCTAGAGTGATGTGTAATATTGACTTCTAGGAGCTGAAGTTTCTTGATCCATCAAGCCTATCTTCCACCAAAGCTCTATTCCTCGTGGCTTGTAGATTCTTCGCAAACCCTAACGGCTAGGTTAGAAACCCTAGCTTCAAAAAACCTGACGACTAGGCTAGGATAGAAACCCTAGGTTTCATTGGACATATGACTACCAACAAGAAGCCTTGGAGAGTCAAAAGAACCCCAGATAGTTGCAAAATTCCCCAACGACCTGCATAAACCCTCGAAGACGAAATCTGCAAAAACCCTAGGGTCGAAAATCCAAACTTCTTCAATTTTCAATCTGAGAGTTGCAGGTGATGCGTTGGACTAGGCCATACCTTCCTGTGAATAATTTAGGCCCAACGCTTCAAAGGAAAGTGCTAAAACTAGCTTGACAAGGAAAATGGTAAGGGCCTTTTATGCAGTTTCAACAAGAAGGTGACATCTAGCTTGGAAAGGTGTTGGAGTAGCTTGTGCAATGACTCTTTCAGGAACACTGCTCTGATACCATGTTGATTTTTTAATTATTTCTCAAGCACGTGTAGTTTCTTTTCAATTTAGCATGAACTTGAACCATAAACAATGCAACAACACTAAATACAATAGTTGCAGTAACCAAGATCACAAGAAGAATAACCATGCATAAGACACAAGAAGATATCCTGGTAAAACCCTTCTCAACCAAGAGAAAAAAGCCAACAACACTTTATTATATTTCCAAGAGAAGAACCTTCACACCATAAACCCTAGCGCACACAATAGGGTGCTCTATGACCAAGAAAGCTAGCGCATAAGAAGTGTGCACCAAATTTCATCTCACCAAGTTAAGCATTGAGTGAATGAGATATGATCCACAATGCGGATGTATCTCTCTAATATATACATGACCTAACTCATCAACTAGATGTGTCTATTGGCACAATAGGGCCGACTTGTACAACTCAATAATACAATTTGTCTTTTACATAATATTAATTATCTTTACACAGTAGGGCCGACTTGTACCCTTCACAATACAAATTAGGGTTTTACAATAGTGTTACTTTTTGAAAATATAGTAAGGGGTCTCACACAGATCCTCTAGTTCTCTGCCACTAGGGACAATTTCACATGTGCTCAACCACAAGGGACATCACTCTTAACAGATCAACTCAACTAAATCCATAGGAGTACGAACTAGAGAGCCATCTCAAGTCAACTCAACTAAGTCCATAGGAGTACGACAAGTGACCATCTCAAGTCATCTCAACTCAATCCAGAGGAGCACGACAAGAGACCAACACAAGTCATCTCAACTCAGTCCAGAGGAGTATGACTCACTTATCACATAGGAGTTTTCACAGATCATCTCAACTCATTCCAGAGGAGTACGATCTTGACAATGTCTCATGAAACTGCAATCATCAACATATCTTAGCTTCAGACTGTGGCCCCAATTCCAACCCGAAAATATTAAACGAGTTGTAGGGCATTTGTCCCCCTAGACATTTAACAAACCGGTAGGCCCAATAGCTCACGACCACTTCAACTGAGGACATCGTTGCATCTTATGCAATGTTGAGAGAAAGAAATTACAAAATATTATGAATTGGAGCATTTATTGGAATAGGTGGAAGGACAAATTTTCAATCCAAACATGAAAAGATAATAGTGCTAAGGACACTTGTGAATTTGATTAAACAAGGCTTATATAGAAAATTCATGATTAGGAAAAAGAAGTGGAATATTTCATAATGATTCATAGAAGGAAACACCTGGAATTGTGGTTCACCTCGACCTACACCCGGAAACAGTTGCTTCCTCCTCTTGATGACTCTAGTTCCACTATGGATCCCTCCCTTTTCATCCTTTCTATGAATTTAGGGGACAATGGGAGATTGTTTCACACTCAAGACCTAGAAATGGTGGATGGCACAAGTATGGTTTACCCTGCTATCGAATCTGGACAAGAGAAGTGCAAGGATGAAGTTGGAGTAAATCCATAGGAGAACATACATGTTGAAGCCCATCATGGGAAAGAAAATCAATAAATTTTTTTCTTATTTTCTAAATGTTCTATTGAGTTGTTTTTTTGCTTAAATAATATCTAAGTCAGTATGCATGCCAAGTCTTAAGAGGTCAAAATAGAAGTGACAGACACTAAAGGATAAGGGATAAACAAGCCTCCATTTTGGACAACTAGCCTTAACCACCTTTAATAAATTTTATTATACAGTTGTCCAATTTGACTACATCATTATCCAATATAAATCATATGTGTTATTATGAAAAGAAAAAAGACAAACATCTGGAAAGTATTCCTAATCCACTACTAGGACAATCATCGTTAGACCAACATCAAGAATATACATTCCAAAGTTAAGAAGATCATCCAAAAATATTCATCAAATGTCCTCCATCTGACCCAATCATTTGTTACAACCACAAACATCATCAATCCATCCATATTCGCACTAGTTGCAATACAATGTAAATTATTGTCGTTCATTAATTTGAAATTGAGACATCCATCCACATTATCACATCGATTTCAAATCATCATCTTAATTGTCACAATAAATGATTTTTACAAACAATACAACCTAATAACAACATTTAATTATCATGTACATCAACCATTCACAAAAAAATTCAATAATTAACATCATCAATTAATCACACTACAACAATATGTCACTCATCAAATATACTATGTCAATCTAATGTCTAATAATAAGGTCATCCTATACCAATAAGAGATTTTCTTATCTCCAAAGAAATATTAGTTAGGACGAGTCATTGTTGCACCCATGTGTGCCCTTCTAAAAAGGTGAGATGTAGTAGAAACTGAATTTCATTAATTCATTAGGAATAACATGACATTCTTCTTTAAAAAATGCTTAAGTGCTAAACCAAAATATGAAAATGAATTTACACAACCATAAGCTATTTCAATCATCTCTACTTATTAACTTTTAAAGGAATTCATCTAATACTGGCCAAGAGTAATTACTCAACATAACATATAATAGTATTATAGAACCTATCTATTTTATTTTATATTTTCTTTTGAACCATAGGACCAATTTTGTGAAAATAATCTATGAACTTTGATCCAAGGACACGCTCACACAATATTTGTTCCAAGGTCTCATAAGAGTATTTTAGTAACAACTTGATGTTGTTGTACCCCTATCTAACGTATGCTTATATTGCATCTAGCCTCATCCTAGAGAGGCGACCAATAACTCATCGACATACATAAGAGTGACAGGGATGGAATTAATGAAATGTTTTTCTTTTTTTTTCCAACGAGAAAATTTCTCAACTATATTAATGAATATAATGTGTTCTCTAGACTAGAGATGTTACAAAGGCAGTGCTAAAAAGGCATAATTGTCAATGATCTTTCACCAATAGTGGTCTCTCAACCATCAGATGGAGAAAGTTCAAAAATAAGAGTGATAAAATAACCAATTACAAAGAGAGCACCAGAATAACAATACTGTCAAAATAGCTTCAGAGGAAGCCAATGATCAGAAATAGTCAATAAAGACACAAAGTACTTGGAAATATAGGAGGGAAAGATAGGCAGTGCTTAATGGAGAGTAATGAAATGGGAGGGGCCCTCATGGCCATCTATCCAGAGATTATAGGTAATAATGCCCTCTTTTTTCTGAAGCGCCAACTTGGATAAATGATCAGCAGATTTATTGTACTCCTAATAGATGTGGTTGACGCTGAGATTTTTAAAAGAGGGAAAAAGTGATATGATTGTGTCCTTCCAAACCAAGAGAGAGATGGCTTGAAGGTATCCCCTATTGTTTAACCAGTCAATGATAATTCTAGAGTCTCCAAAGATCTGAATTGCTTCAATGTGTAGTCTGGAAGACAAGAAGAGAGTAGCCTAGGCACCCAAAAGTTTTTCTCTTGTATTGGTGCCTGGTCCACAGCTAAAGGTCCAGCGATGGTAGGAATTTATTGTTATTTTGATCATACCATCGACACCACTCTGTGCTCCATTTAATGATGTTTCTCCATCGAACCATCCAATTATTCCTCAAGTTCAGGAATCCTCTTCGTGATCTTTTTTCTTGGTTTATAAGGGGAGCTGTCAGACCAACTTTTAAATAGAACAAGTGCTTTATGTGATGTAGTGTTAATGGAAGGGATCTCATTTGAGAAGATTTTGTTGTTCCTGACCAACCAGATGGACCAACAAATCAGAGATGGCAGATGTTTAAAAGAGAGTTCCCTATGCGTCCAAAATTCAAAGCAGGTAGGGATCGATGGCCCATCCCAAACAGAATTGATATTAAGCACCAAGTTGATTTTTCTCCAAACTGATTTAGTGAATGTGCAATTGATGAATAAGTGATCTGCAATCTCTGCATCATTGAAGCAAAGTTGGCATATGTTTGGTCCAGACCAGCCTTTTTTCTGTAGCAAATCCCAGGTGTTTAGTTTGTAATTGAACATGAGCCAAGAGAAGAGTTTTAATTTATGGGGGACATGCCAGTGCCAAATTTTTTTTTCCAACCCTTTATGTTTGATGGCCAGATTGAATTAATTATCTCTGTGTATGCATTTTGAACAGTGATCTTTTCGGAAAGATCTCCCCCACACCAAATTAAAAGATCGACCCTGTCATTTAAGTGTATTCTCGCAAGTGACGAGCCCACACAGAAGGTGTTCCATATAGTAGTTAGATCATCGTTGAGGCCGAGTGAAGAGATGGAAATCCAATTGTCAGGAAGAGTCATTGAGAGGGTTCAGACCTAGATCTGGTAAAGGTACCAAATATTTTTGTTATGGAGATGTTCTATAAGAGGTGGAGTAAGTAAGGAAGCATCTCCCAACATGAGGATGCGATCGCGACCTAGAAAAACTGAATGGCCTGACCCTGGATGCCAGCAGATCTCATGCATAATCCATTTCTTTGATTTTATCAGGTTTTTCCAGAAAAAAGAGAATGCCCTAGAGGTAGTCAATTATGAGTGTAGCCATATGACAATTGTAGAATGGGCTAGGTATTTATCTTTTACGATGGAATGCCAAATGCTCGAAGAAGTCAGAACTCGCCAAAGAGAGTTTGTTGCAAGTGCATAGTTGAAATGGAATAAATTGTGGATCCCCCATCCTCCTTTTGTTTTGGTTTTGCCAAGGATTTCCAGTTGCAAAGATGTTGTCTAGACCGATCTGAGCACCCTGACCAAAGGAAATTATAAGTCAAGCGACGAAGTTTTGTAATTACCGAAGCGGGAATGGCAGCTAGGGCCATCCAATAAATTGGATGTCCTTCAAGAATAGCTTTGATGAGAGTGAAACGACCACCAAGAGAGAGCCACCTTGTGCACCAATGGCCAATCTTTTTTTATAATGAGCCAATTCCAGTCCCTCAGCTTATAGGAGTCTGTCTTTAAAAAATACCCCAAATACTTGAGTCCAGTGAAAAGATGTGTGTAGTTATATGGTAAAATACCCTTGAGTTGTATCAGAATGTGTTGTTGTATGTTTGCGAAGTGAAAGGTTGATTTTCCCCAATTGATCGACAAACCTGTAGCACAACCAAAAGTATTTAAAATCTTTTTAATCTCAGTCTATTCCTATAAAGAATCATTGATCATGCATGAATGATCTCTTTATATCTTCAACTAGTATTGTGGTCTCTTGGTTTCTGCAATTCCGTTAAATTATTAATATTCGTAAAAGCATATGAAGTATGCATCGACAATGTTGTTTTACCCGACATATATAATCATAATTATATTATATTTAATGTTTTTAAGAAGTTCAAAAATCATCTATACACATTGTACATATATAGAAAAGTGGTAAAAATGATATGCATTTTGATTGAATAATTACATAAAAGAGAATTAAATGACATTTATTCAAGGTTGTCATTTACATAAGAAAACAATTATATCTACTTCTATTTTTGAGTTAACGTTTAAGGTTGAGTTTGAGTTAATGCTTAAGTGCTTTGATGAATTTCTTGTCAAAAGGTTTGTATAGTGTTTGTGTTGTAATTTGTTTCCATACATTCAAATACCAAATAGTGATTACTTTAAATGGGTTATAAAGTATGCATTTGAATACCAAATAGTGATTTACTTTAAATGGGTTATGAAGTTATAAGAAGAACAAATTTGAATTATTATTAAATTTCTTAATCATATTAATGTATTTATTAAATTTGAATCAATATTTTATATATCTCTTTTTACACATTTGAACATAATATATTATTCAGGAGCTTTAAAGAGTTGATTTCGTCATTCAGAGGCATTTATTTTCAGCACATTTTCAGGTAGGCAAACATGGAGGCTGACAAGTGCTCGAAACAAGCATTGGAGACTACAAGAGGTAGACTAACATATGCTTCGTGGGATGGGAAAAATGTTGGAATAGATTTACATTTTGACATCTTTTAAAGCTTCTCAGGTCCACTGGTTTTTTTTACTGACATGTAACTTTGATAGAAAGAAAATATGTTTTTGAACAGCAAGGAGAGGATGAGCTTAACCGTTGTCAATAAACTGCTGAAAGGTAGGTCCATTGTTATTGATGACAGGTGGAGAAGGAATTTACAAGATATTTTTTATGAGATATTGTAATGTTGAAAAATTATATATTAATATAATTCGTGTGATTTTTTGGCTGGAAAAAAAAAGAACATAATATACCAAAGACACATTTAATTCAAATTCAAATTTATATTAATTAATCATCAAATACATTTAATTCAATATAACTATCTTTCTAACTTGTTCATTTTTCAAAATTACAATTTAATCTAAATCTACAGAAAAATCCATTAATGTTCATCCCTAAACTATTCTAACATTGCATAATTAATCCCTCTCAATGTGAATTAACATTTAAGTGCTTTGATGAATTTCTTGTAAAAAGGTTTGTATAATGTCACATGTTTGTGTGGTAATTTTGTTTCCCTGCATTCAAATACCAAATAGTGATTTACTTTAAATGGGTTAAGGACTTTTTTTTTCCAAGAAAAAATTATCTCGAATTTATAAATAGTATAAATTCCTTTACACCAAGCAGATGCAAGAACAATTCCAAAACAGACCAAAGAAATGGAATAGCCAGGAAGGATACAACAGGACTACCTAAATACTATTCTAGACATATTTATATGCTGAAATAGAAAAAAAATTGAAGTGGAGCTATTCTAAGTGCATGCTAAACTACACTCGATCCACTTTCCCTTCACAATCCCTTCACAATTCAAAGATATTAATACAAGAGGTTTGGCTTTCATTTCCACTGTCCCAGTGGTAAATCGTTAGCCTTCCTTCAACTTCATTTAGAGCCCTTTTTGAGAGGGCATCGACCTCTTTGTTGTGAACTCTATAAATAAGTTGGATGTTGAGATGTTTGAAATTTTTTGCCAATTCCATCATTTTTTGTTTCCAACACTCAATATTAACTACATTGAGTTTACTTTTATGGTTTATCTAGTCTATGATGACTCTCAAATCACCAAGGATTTGTAAATGTTTAATTGATCATAATGTTGCCAGAGTGAGGGTAGCCCATAATCCCATCTGGTGCCAATGCCCTTCCTCACAACCCGCAGGTCGGAAGGCCTACGTCAGCTTAGGATCTTTTCTTTTTCCTCAGCCTGAAGAACTTTAACGTTCCTCTATCTCCCTATCAGGAAATCTGCACCCACAAAAATCTTCTCGCGATCCCCTCTCTTTACTTATCGGGGGATCGAACTTCGCAACTTCGCGAATCCAATGGTCGAGTGTTGGTTCCACGAATCTTCGAAACCCGATATACCAGTCAATGCTAACCTTTTCCCTTTTCCTATCAGGATTTCTTCTATCGCGATTTCGCCACTCGCGATGTCAAGCAACTTGCTTTATCGACTCCCGAACCCCAATACGTCGAAACTCCGACACACGCGCGAGTTTGACTTTTCAACACCCCGTCACCTCTATCGGGATTTCGAACTTCGCGGTATCGCGAATCCGGATGCAAATGTTTTGGGACTTCTCACCACGAAACCCCAATAAGGTGTGCCACCTATCCACCTACTGACCCTTGTGGCCCCACACTGTTCCTTTAGCCTGTCAGGATATTGCGTTTCGTGATATCGCGATTCCTGCTGCTATGTTCACGGGACTTCAACCCACGAAAACCCAATACACGATATACGTATAGATCCAACGGCCCTTGTGACTCGGATCAACGGTCCTGCCCCTCCTGAGCTTTGAACCCTGTAGGAATACTCACGTATCTCCCCTGCTTCTCTGTGAGATCTAACGGCTCACGGAGTTTCACGGAATCTCCTCAGAGAATTTCGTCTATCTGTCCTTCCTTGGTGATTCCTACGAAGGACCAAGTGTTCCTCCGTGGAAACTTGTCTATCTGCGCGCAAACTTGCAACGCCTTCTAACCACTCTACGGCACAAGCTCATGTGCTACTCTTCGACGGTTTCTTAAAGGTCCTATACCTCCTGAGCTTTCTTCGACTCTGAACCTTTCTGAAGATCCCTGCACGCACTCCTTGCGACAGATTTTCAAACACTTCAAGTGTTTGAATTTCCTTGACCCTGCGCACCCCTGTAGCAGCATTCCTTAAATATCTCACTCAGGTTCGTAACCCTGAGACTTTTCTTGGCCTGTGCACTCCTTGCACGGCTCCTGTGCCTGTTTGCACGTTTGAGAGAATGAGAACAAAAGCAACCCTATCTTAACCCTCTGTCAACGCACTCCTTGCGGACGATTCGACTGCACTCCTTGCAAGAATCCTTGCTCAGTTAGAGAAACAATTGAAACTCATTCCCTCTTCCTCTCAAACTTCAACTTAGAACATGAAATCATATACACAGCATATCAAAGAAAATGTATAACAGGAAGCAAACATTCACGAGCATAACATCAATACACAGAGAACAACACAAACCATGAATTTGAATCAATTTCCTTCTATTAATTCAAGATCTGTACATGGGTGTTCTTACACAGCTCTCTACATGCTCTTCTCCAATGCTTCATGATAATTTACAATGCACAATGAGGGTGTCTATATCCCGTTTTCCTCTTGCGCTCAAAAACTGTCTAATCTAGAATTAAATTATATCTACCTGCATTAACTACTTTAAATGCCTCCTACCTACTAAGGACGAGAGCTAATGGCTCAAGGTCCGGTTACAATATACAAGTGAGCCTCTTCTTAATGACTTCATTTAAGGTTTGCGCAACAATTTCCAAGGAGATTTCAAAATTTTTGTTGGTGCTTGTCCAGTTGTCCACTTGCATTCGCGCTGGCTCGCTTGATGTGGGAGATGCTCCTGCATCATACTCCCTCGCTTGAAAACTTTCATGGGCTCCTGTCCATGAGCTCTTGCACGGTCTGTCCATGCTTTTGTATCTCTACTTCAGTCTCCTAGATGGCATCTTCAACTGGATGATTCTTCCACTTGATCAGATACTCAAAGTATTCTTTCCTCCTAGTCTTCTTGCTAATTCTTTTGTCCAGTATGCACTCCATCTGTGGTTTTTCTACAACTGGCATCTGCTTTGTCCACTGGATCATTGGCTGCTCATTTCCAGTCTTTGTTTCTTCAGCTCTATATGGGTACAAATCAGAGATATTGAATATCAGAGAAATTCCGATCCTATCGGGTAATTCAATCTCATAAGCATTTGCCCCGAATCTCTTCAAGACCCTACATGGCCTGATTTTCTTCATCTTCAGCTTATTATATGTTCCTCTCGGGAACCTTTCTTTCCTCAGATGTGCCAGAACTAGATCACCAACCTCAAACTGAAGTTGTCTCCTATGTTGATCGACTCTGCACTTATACTCCTGGCTTGAATTTTGCAGTCGTTCCTTCACCTGACTGTGAAGTTCCTTCATCGCCTCTGCGAATTCTTCCTCACTAGCGCTCCTAGTTGTAGTCTGTTCTGACTCCCTTAGTTCAGAAATTATTCTCGATTGTATGCCATAAACAACCTGAAATGGACTCTGCACTGTGATTCTGTTAACTGAGTCATTATAAGCAAACTCTGCCTGTGGTAATATATTGTCCCACTGGTTGTGGTGTTCTGTCACCAAGCTTCTAAGAAAGTCTCCCAGACTTCTGTTCACCACTTTTGTCTGTCCATCCGTCTGAGGATGATAAGCCGAACTAAATGCCAAGTTAGTTCCCAGCTTCTACCATAAGGTCCTCCAAAAATTCCCTATAAATTTCGTATCTCTATCCGAAACTATGCTCCTTGGCAAACCGTGAAGTTAAATGACCTCTTTGAAAAACAGGTTCGCAATGTGAGTTGTGTCACTGGTTTTCCGACATGGAATGAAGTGTTCCATCTTGGAAAATCTATCCACCACCAGAAAGATTGAATCAACACCTCTTTGTGTTCTTGGCAACCCTAATACAAAATCCATGTTGATCGCGTCCCATGGCCTCTCTGGTATGGGCAATGGTTGATAAAATCCTGCATTCTGTTTTCTTCCCTTCGAATGCTGGAAAATTCTACATCTGTCTACAAATATCTTGACATATGCTCAGATTCCTGGCCAAAAATATGACTCATTCAACTTTGCAAATGTTTTTTCATGACCGAAATGTCCTGCCAGTCCTCCACTATGTTTCTCCTGCAGCAAATTCTCCCTCATGGAGCATTTCGAAATACACAGTCAATTACCCCTGAACAACAATCCTTCCTAGATCATGTACTATATCCACGAGTTTCTGTCTCTGAGAATTGGATTCTCAGATGCTTCATACGCCTCTTGAAAATATGGATCACCTGCGTATATGTCCCTGAGATCATCAAAACCCAACGTTTTGACCTTGAACTCCTGCAATAGTAAACACTTCCTGCTCAAAGCATCAGTCACTTTGTTAGCAGTACCTGAAATATGTTTTATTACAAAAGTGAAATTTTGCATGTATTCCACCCATTTTACATGTCTCTAATTCAACTTTTCTTGTTGAGTCACAAACTGCAGTGCATGATTGTCACTGTACAATACAAACTCTTTCGGGATCAAGTAATGTCTCCATTTCTTTAATGCCTATATGATAGCACAAAACTCCTTCTCGTAAGTGGAGTACTTCAATTTCGCTTCATTCAACTTCTCGCTGAAATACGCTATTGGCCTGTCATCTTGACTCAAGACTGCCCTGATTGCAAATCCGCTTGCATCGCATTTCATATGAAATGTCTTCTGGAAATCCGGCAACACCAAAACTGGTTGTTCCGTAATCTTCCTCTTCAATAGATTGAAACTCTTCTCAGCCTCTGTTATCCAGTGAAAAGATTTGTGTCTTTTCTTCACTGTATCCATCATCGCCGCGCTAATCCCACTGAAATTCCTGATGAATTTTCGGTAGAAACTAGCCAATCCATGAAAACTTCTCACCTCAAACATGTTCCTCGGTGATGGCCAATTATTGATCACTTCCACCTTATCTGGATCCATCCTCAACTCATTTGCTGAAATAAAAAATCGCAAATAAATGAGCTCTGTCTTTATAAATGAGGACTTCTTCATATTTATCAACAACTTCTCCCGTTGCAATTTCTGCATCACTGTAGCCAAATGCTTCAGATGCTCTGCCACTGTCTTACTGTAAACCAGTATGTCATCCAAATACACAATGACAAATTTCCCGATGAACTACCTCAGGACTTCGTTCATCAACCTCATGAAGGTACTTGGCGCATTTGTTAATCCAAACGGCATAACAAGCGATTCATACAAACCTTCGTTGGTTTTGAATGTTGTCTTCCATTCATCACCTTCTCTCATGCGAATCTGGTGGTAACCGCTTTTCAAATCAATTTTTGAAAAATACTTTGCTCCACTCAAGCAATCCATCAAATCATCCATCCTTGGCAATGGAAATCTGTACCTAATGGTTATTTTGTTGATCGCCCTCGAGTCAGTACACATCCTCCAGCCTCCGTCTTTCTTCGGACTGAGTACTGTTGGAACAACACATGGACTCAAGCTTTCTCTGACTAAACCTGTGTCCAACAAATCCTGGACTTGTCTCTTAACTTCTTCATTCTCTTGCGGCGTCAACCTGTACGCAGCTTTGTTTGAAAAACTGGCTCCTGGTATGAGATCAATATGATGACTCACACTCCTGATCGGTGGCAACGAACGAGGTAATTCGTCCACTACAATGTCAGCGAACTCTTCCAGCAGTTCCTGAACTTCTTCTGGTAAATCATATACCCTTGTGCTAATCAACACAATCCTAGGTTTTCTGACCATGATGAATTGCAGATATTCCTTCTTCTTAACCTCATTAAGGAGTTCCTTCCCACTCATGAGAAGTACAGTGTTTCTTACCTCCGGTTTCACCTCCTTATCCTTAATTGGAAGCAACATGTGTGTTCTCCCATTCTTCTCTAGGGTGTATGTGTTCATTCTCCCGTCATGAATCACATTTCTGTCATATTGCCATGGTCTACCCAGCAATAGATGACAAACATCCATAGGAATGACATTACACAAGATCTTATCATTATATCCGCCTATCTTGAATTCAACCAAGCATTGTTTAGTGACAGTTACCTGGTGTCCTTTTTGTAGCCACGAAACTCTGTATGGGCTTGGATGATCAGTCGTCTCCAGCTCTAGCTCTTCTACCATCTCTGTAGAAACGAGATTATCCGTGCTACCACTATCTACAATGACCTTGCATACCCTGTCCTTGGTCTTGCAAGCAGTTCTGAAAAGTCTGGTCCTTTGGATTGAACTTTCCACCTCTTTCTCAGGTGTCAAAAGGACTTTTCCCATCATCAGTGATCTTCCGCCTTCAGCGTCTTCTGCCTCAACATCCCGCCTCTGTGCCTCAACGATGTGAGCTTCTCCAGTTTATTTCTTTTTCTCGGGACACTCGTAAGACTTGTGCCCATTCTTTACACATGTGATTACTCCACCTCTTCCTCTTCCTCCTCTAGTACGAGGAAAAGTGTTATTGTCAGCATAATCTCCTCTCTGCTCATTATGTTTCCCTCTCTGTTCAACGTACGGCTGCCCTCACTATGAGGTTCCACCCCTCTCTATTCGATTCTGAGGTTTCTTCCAGTCCTCTTTGGGCTTCTGGATTCTTTCCTGAGAAACTGATTTGCCTCTGGGCTGGCTTCTACCTCGGCCCCTCTGACTCTTCTTTCGACTCATCTTCTCTGCCGCTTTCAGAGCCATCTGATAAGCATCTTCCACTGTTTGGATGGTTACCATGCTCATCTCATCCGGGATGTCATATCTCAGGCCATTCATATATCTGGCAACCTTCTCATCATCGCTTTCCCGATGACCTGCTCTGATGTTCAGTTTATAGAATTCCTCAGTGTATTCTTTCACTGTCATCAGCTTCTGTCTCAGGTTCTGCATCCTCCTGAACAGATAAATTTGATAGTCCCTGGGGATGAATTTCGCCTTCATCTTTGCGATCATCCTGTCCCAACTCTTGATCTTCTGCTTGCCCTTGCAGCGTCTGTCAGCTTGTAGTTCATCCCACCACAATGCTGCATGTCCTTTCAATCTTGTGACAGCATGCTTGCCTTTCTTGTCTTCCTCGACATCTTCATAGTCAAAGTATGTGTCTAGAGCTCTAATCCAGTCTAGAAGCTCCTCTGCATCCAAGTTTCCCTCATAAACTGGAATGTCCATCTTGGCTCTTGCACCCATCCTTGCAATAGTTCTAATCAAACGTTCGTTTGATGAATCTTCAGCTGCAAATTCTTCTTCTCGTTCAGCCTCAACCTCGCTTTCGGAATCGCTCAGATCCCCCGCACTGGCTGTGCGTCTTTGCACTGTCTCCATGTCTTCGAGTCTTGTTCGGAGATCACGCATTTGTCTCTCCATAGCTGGATCTGTCATCTGCCTGCCTCTTCTTCTCGGCATTTCCCTATCCTCTGGATCGGGTGATTGTCTATCTCTCCTTGGCGGCATGGTGAAGTCTCTCCCTCTCTGCTACAGAAAGCAAAGAATCTTTCTGTGCTCTGATACCAAACTTGGTGCCAACGCCCTTCCTCACAACCCGCAGGTCGGAAGGCCTACGTCAGCTCAGGATCTTTTCTTTTTCCTCGGCCCGAAGAACTTTAACGTTCCTCTATCTCCCTATCGGGAAATATGCACCCACAGAACTCTTCTCACGATCCCCTCTCTTTACTTATTGGGGGATCAGACTTCCCAACTTCGCGAATCCAATGGTCGAGCGTTGGTTCAACGAATCTCCGAAACCCGATATACCAGTCAACGCTGACCTTTTCCCTTTTCCTATCGGGATTTCTTCTATCGCGATTTCGCCACTCGCGATGTCAAACAACTTGCTTTACTGACTCCCGAACCCCGATACGCTGAAACTCCAACACACGTGCAAGTTTGACTTTTCAACACCCCGTCACCTCTATCAGGATTTTGAACTTCGCGGTATCGTGAATCCGGATGAAAATGTTTCGGGACTTCTCACCACGAAACCCCGATAAGGTGTGCCACCTGTCCACCTACTGACCCTTGTGGCCCCACACTGTTCCTTTAGCCTGTCGGGATATCGCGTTTCGTGATATTGCGATTCCTGCAGCTATGTTCACGAGACTTCAACCCATGAAAACCCAATACACGATATACGTATAGATCCAACGACCCTTGTGATGTGGATCAACGGTCCTGCCCCTCCTGAGCTTTGAACCGTGTGGGAATACTCGCATATCTCCCCTTCTTCTCTGTGAGATCTAACAGCGCACGGAGTTTCGTGGAATCTTCTCAAAGAATTTTGTCTGTCCGTCCTTCCTTGGTGATTCCTACAAAGGACCAAGTGTTCCTCTGCGGAAACTTGTCTATCTGCGCGCAAAATTGTAACGCCTTCTAACCACTCTACAACACAAGCTCCTGTGCTACTCTTCGACGGTTTCTTAAAGGTCCTATACCTCCTGAGATTTCTTCGACTCTGAACCTTTTTGAAGATCCCTGCATGCACTCCTTGCAACAGATTTTCAAACACTTCAAGTGTTTGAATTTCCTTGACCCTGCGCACCCCTGCAGCAACAGTCCTTAAATATCTCACTCAGGTTCGTAACCCTGAGACTTTTCTTGGCCTGCGCACTCCTTGCACGGCTCCTGTTCCTGTCTGCACATTTGAGAGAATGAGAACAAAAGAAACCCTATCTAAACCCTTTGTCAACGCACTCCTTGCAGATGATTCGACTACACTCCCTGTAGGAATCTTTGCTCAGTTAGAGAAACAATTGAAACGCATTCCCTCTTCCTCTTAGACTTCAACTTAGAACATGAAATCATATACACAGCATATCAAAGAAAATGTATAACAGGAAGCAAACATTCACGAGCATAACATCAATACATAGAGAACAAAACAAACCATGAATTTCAATCAATTTCCTTCTATTAATTCAAGATCTGTACATGGGTGTTCTTACACAGCTCTCTGCATGCTCTTCTCCAATGCTTCATGATAATTTACAATGCACAATGAGGGTGTCTATATCCCGTTTCCCTCTTGCACTCAAAAACTGTCTAATCTAGAATTAAATTCTATCTACCTGCATTAACTACTTTAAATGCCTCCTACCTACTAAGGACGAGAGCTAATGGCTCAAGGTCCGGTTACAATATACAAGTGTGCCTCTTCTTAATAACTTCATTTAAGGTTTGCGCAACAATTTCCAAGGAGATTTCAAAATTTGTGCTGGCGCTTGTCCAACTGTCCACTTGCATTCGCGCCGGCTCGCTTGATGTGGGAGATGCTCCTGCATCACCATCAATTCCGCTTTAGTATTTGAACCCGCTCTACAGTTGATGAACCACTTGGTAATTCTTGATGGATGTGTCTTGAAGATGCCTCTGGCACCACAACATAAGCCATTGGACAGAGTTGCTCCATCAAAACAAGCTAAGGTGTAACCCTCGGCCTGGGTGACCTCACAAACTTTGATTGGGAGAGCTTTTATAGAGGATGGTTGCCAGGAAAAAGACATCAAGATTCTATGAACTACAGAGAGAAGGGAAGGGGCACGGTCATCAAAAATCACCTTATTTCTTTTAATCCAAAGTTGCCAGCAGGTATGAGAAGCCAAGCTAACAGGAGTCGCTTTCTCCTTAGAACACAACATGAGACAGTCCGAGACAATGGTGTTGTTCCATTGTAAATTAAGAGAAAAATGGGTGATCAGACATTGCCAAACTGCCCTCATAAAATTACAGTGGATTAATAAATGATGGATATCTTCTGTTGAGTGATTACAAAAAATGCAAATCCCTGGACCTTCCGAGCCTCTCTTCCGCAGCATCTCCCAGGTAAGAACTTTTCCTTTAGCCAAGAGCCAAATGAATAATTTGATCTTGAGTGGAATCGGCCATTTCCACAATCGGTGAAACCACAGCAAGTCAGAGCCAAAATTCAATGGCTGTAGCAGGGCCRTGTATAATTTTTTTACTGATATAACTCCCGAAGCATCTCCACCCRCCCAAATAATTGTATCCAAATCAGAATTAAGGGAGATGCCATCGCTCCTCAGTGAAGAGGYAAAGATGTCCCATTCAGAGGYGGCTTCACCGTTCAGATTTAATCATTCACTGTTTAACCACAAGTCCGGCAGTGGGAATACTCAGGTCAGATCTCTCGCTTGAGCYAGCCTCAATAAATTGAAAGTAGCTAGATGCATTCGAAGCGATGTAGGGAGGAGYGATTGGTCCTCCACACCGAGGATTTTGTCCCTTCCGAGTATAATACCATATCCCGACCCCGGCCTCCATCTAAGCCAGTGAAAGATTACCTGCGAAGCTAAAATCAGTCCCTTCCAGATTGATGATGCCCACTGCTGAAAATGAGAAGGTTTTTTGATCTAGTCTATAAGTGGTTGATTCCCCAAGTACTTGTCTACAATAATTCGATGCCATAAGCTGTCATGAGTAATCGCCTACCAGAATGAATTTGCTAGGAGAGTCGTGTTGAAAAGAGATAGATTTCTGAGCCCCCAACCCCCGGCTCTTATGGGTCTTGACAAAATTTCCCAGCTACACAAGTAGAATCAATGCTTTTCATTATGCCCACTCCATAGGAACTTGAAGGAAAGCCTACGCAGGATTTTCAGGATAAAGTAGGGGATCCTCTCTAAAGACATCCAGAATACAGAGAGGCTCTGTAGCACAGATTTAACTAGGACAAAACGCCCTCCCAGGGACAACCACTTGTTACACCAAAAACCTATTTTTCTTTCATACTTAGCCACCAACCAATGCCAATCTTCAGACTTTTTTGCTCCAGGCTTTAACATGTATCCAAGGTATTTGAATCCTTGACTTAAATCAAAAAAGGAAAAGGGGAGAGACGCTTTTAAGGAACATAGCTCATTTTCATTAAGCCCCCAAAAGTGTGCTGTAGATTTTGCAAAATTAATGCAAAGGCCTGTAGCAGAGCAAAACATCTGAAGCAACTCCAAGATCACTATCCATTCCGTAAGATTAGCCTTTGACATCAAGAGAACATCATCAACAAACAATAGATGTACGATTTTTAATAACTTAGAAACCTTTATACCTAAGATATGATGATCAGAGACACTTTTTGATAGCAGCAAACTGAGGCCTTCCATTATCATGATAAATAGGTACGGTGAGAGTGGGCATCCCCGGCAGAGTCCCCTCTCGCTCTTGAAAAACTTTGTCGCCTCTCCATTTATCAACACTGCAAAATTTGTGCTAGTAACACAAGACATAATCCAATCCGAAATCTTTACACCAAAGCCAACTGAAAGTAAGATCATCCTCAAGAACCCCCAATCAATGTTGTCAAAGGCTTTTTTGAGGTCCAGCTTCAAAACCAAGGCCTTAGTATTTATTTTTTTAATGTTGTGTAGACCTTCATGAGCCGCACCAATAGCATCCTGGATTCTTCTGCCCTTCAGAAACCCCATCTGTTCGGCAGATAGACATCTTTCTAAAATAGGTTTAATTCTATTTGAGAGAACTTTTGAGATGACTTTGTAAATGGGGTTGCATAGGGAGATCGGACGGTAGTCGTTGAAAGAAATCGAGTTATTTTCCTTTGGGATTAATGCCAGGAAAATAGAGTTAATGCTTCGGAAAGTAGAGTTAATGGGTCAAAGACTTACCAAATTAAAAGAAGAACAAATTTAAATTACTATTAAATTCCTTAATCATATTAATGTATTCATCAAATTTGAATCAATATTTTACATATCTCTTTTTGCACATTTTAACATAATCTACCATATCTATGATGTGAGACACATTTACGTCCAATTCATATTTATACTAATTAATCATCAAATACATTTAATTCAATACCACTCTTTTTAACTTTTTAATTTTTTAAATTATAATTTAATTTAAATTCATAGAAAAATCCATTAACATTTATTTCTAAAGTATTTTAATATTGCATAATTAATCCTTCACATTTTTATCTAAAAAACACTTATATATAAGCATTGTCTAAATGTTCTACGAAATTATTCTTTTAGGAAGATATTTTAATTATTAAATTGGTATAAACTGATTACTCTAAATTTTTTTATCTATTTCTAGATTCAAAAACAATAAAAAATAATGATTTGGTAACATGTACCTTGTATATATCCACCTAAACCTAATTTAAAAATAACAATACAAAATAAAAACATTAAAAAGAGTTAACTATAAATTGCAACTAAACCAACAACCCACCACATGTATTTAAAGGATGAAGACAAATCTCATCCTTGATGACATCACACTTGCAAGTTTATAACCAATGCCTATACAACCACTAGGCATAACATGGACGTGTACAAGCACTATAACACCAACCTGATGGTACAACTAGAATCAGTAGATAACGCTGATGTTATAACCTAACCCCTGTCCCTGTGCCAGGAGTTTCCTATAGGCTCCATGTGATGGCTGGGGTGACTTATACGCCAAGTTTAAATAGCATATGGTATTGTTTGAACATATATACACCATGGCTCAATGGATTTCACATTATTTCCATTAACCTTCTCTGCGTAGCATTTTCTCCACGCCTCGACTTAGGGTTCTGCTCAGCACAAGGGTTAGGGTTACACTGATAGGGTTCCATCATCAGCGGACCGCTTGTTGAAGATCTGTTCAGCTATCACTGTCCAGTTCCTTCTCATATCTGTTATTGATGGTCCCTATCTGGAGGTTTTGCGTCCTTCACGCCGGGAAAAGAGGTATACCAGACCATGGATACTTCTGGATCGAGAAAAGAGGTATACCAGACCATGGATTCTTCTGGATTACAGATGATTCGAGGTGCTAGCTGGCCGAGGTTCCTAGGCACCACATGGTTCTGTTATTTCACCTACTCTTCTGCAGGGTTGCATAGGGTTTAGTCGAAGATAATGAGTTGATCTAAGGCATTTACTTGGGTTGGTGGATGCGACCCAAGTTAGGTTTGATTTGGTTTCTTTCACGATTTCGAGCCTGTTTTGGGTCAATTGCTTGATGTCTTTCTTGGCATTTTGCTGAAGGGCAAGGCGACCGGTACAACTTGGCCTTCCATGATTTTAATTCTCTGATTCCCTGGTTTTAATTCTCTGATTCCGTTGTTGCTTGCAAGTGAATCCTTTTTCCTTTCTGTGTCTATTTATTCTTTCATGTATGAATGTTTTTTTTAATAGCTTTAAGCCTTGAATTCCTTGCGGGTTCGAGTTCAGGAATGATAATGTTAAAATATGAATTCTCTGATTTCTTCCCGTCTCAATTTTGCGGGTTCGAGTTCAGGAATGATAATGGAAAAATATGAATGCTCCGATTTCTTCCCGTCTCAATCAAGCATGTGGTCCTGTAATTGTCTCGTGTTCAGGTGTTCATTGTAGTTTAGGGTTTAAAGAAGTATGTGGTCCTGTAATTGTCTCGTGTTCAGGTGTTCATGGTAGTTTAGGGTTTAAAGAATTTTGCAGGTGATCATGGTAGTTTAGGGTTTAAAGAATTTTGCAGTCTTAGTTTAAAAGTGTTTACGTTTTGCTCTTTTTTATTAGTTTAATTTTGGATATCATTAGTTTAATTTTGCAGGTGAAAATTTGTTGGATTGAAAAATTGTTGTGGATTTGTATATCTAAGTTCTTATTTAAGAATTTTCAAGAATTAAATCCAATTAAATCCATTTTTATATATTATAGAATTTTTTTACATATATCATAGTAATAGAAATGTAATTTAAATAATAATAATAATCTATTTTTAAGATTATTTGACTGGTAAAATTTATGGAGGTATATATACCTATTTTTTCTGGATTTGAACTCTTAATTTTTTAAGAGGAAACACAGGTTCTTAATCATTAAACATACTCAGGATATATATATAGATTTAGAAATACAATTTAAATAATAAAAATGATAAAAATGTAATTTAAATAATAAAAATAATAGTTTAATCCATATATATATAGTAATGCAATGTAAATAATAAAAATAATAATAGTTTAAATCCATATATATAGAAATGCAATTTAAATAATAAAAATGCAAATTAAATAACAAAAATTCTGATATTATTAATTTAATTTTGCAAATTAAAAATTGTTGGATTTTTCTGAAATTATTAGGATTTTTCTAAAATTATTAGTTTAATTTTGTAAATTTAAAATTGTTGGATTTCTTTTATATTATTAGTTTAATTTCCTAAGTGAAAAATTGTTGTGGATTTGATATTATTAGTTTAATTTTGTAAGTTAAAAATTGTTGTGGATTTGTATATGTAAGTGGTTATCTAAAAAATTTCAATACTTAAATTCATTTTGACATTTATACATTTAAAAATATAATTTAATTAAAAATAAATAAAAAATATAATTTTAATACTTAAATCCATTTTAAAATTTATACATTTAGAAATATAATTTAATTAAAAATAAATAAATAAAATATAATTTTATCCAATAACATATCAAGGCCAAAACAAAACCATTTAACCAATAACAATAACATATGAAGGCCAAAACAAAAACCATTTAACCAATATCATATCAAATGCCAAACAAAACCATTTAATTTATTTCATGTTATATAAAACACCGTTTATTTCATGTTGTATAAACTAATGGCCAGCCCGTGACTCCGATAGCATGTGTATTTTGGATCGTTAAGAATGCGGTGACTATGTGGACTAAATATAATGATTACATTTGAACATACCTTTGTTAATATGTGCTTCGAATATATCCATTCCATGGTTTTGGTTGTTTTGGTGGAGTTAATAATGGCTTAGTTGGATTATTCTAGACTTGAGTTTCATGCCGGTATAGGTCGGGATTAGGCTGGTTGAAGATTTTTTTAATTCAAATAAATATATATTATCGTAAAAAATAAAAAAATATGAATAAATATATAGTATTTTATGTTTTTAAAATGAAATATAGATTCCATGTCAATCTTGAATTTCATGTTATTATATATCAGGATTAGGTTGACTAAAAATAATTTAAATATGAATAAATATATATTATCTTTTAAGTAGATTTTTTTTTTAAATAAATAAGATTGAGAATCTTTTTATTTAATATTGTAAAAGATCTCACAAATAAAACACGGGAGCATTACAGACTAGCTTATGCTAAAAGAGAGCTACAAGAAATGCATGGGCATAGCAAGATGAAACATAAGATAATGAGACAGGGCTATATTATTATGTTGGTTGGAGAGGATTCTTTCTGTCTTTTTTCTTATGAACATCAATCCAACTAGAGGAATTGTTAGGCTCAACAACCTTCGACACCAAAGCCAGGTGGTCTGAGGAAATGCCAGAATCTTGAGCTACTGAAGCTAAGGGTGCTTCTCTGTTACTATCTGAATTATTTGATTCACGATGACGTTTTTGAGTCCCAGAGAGCGAGGTTGTGGCCAAGATTATGTCATTTGATTCATCCTTTTCGAGGGGGGGGGGGTGCAAAGTCTGAAATACGAGAATAGGAATCAAGATTTCTAGAGCTTCAAGATTTTGTGTTGAAGTTGAAGGCTGATGTTTTGGATCTGCAGTTGGTTGTTGTGCATTTGTTGGGCATTGCATTGGTGTTGTAGAAGGCGGAGGACTTGGGGCATCTTTGTGATATTGTGTGTTGTCAGATGAAGGGTTCGAGCGACTTTTACGATTTTTAGGGTCTTGCCAACGATTAGCCATTTTTCGTGCTCCATGGGATGAGGCTGGGGTTGGGGATAAAGGACAAGTTGCCTAGAGGTGCCCTGTTTGCTGACAAGAGCGACACCTGAAGGCAGTATTCTCATAATCAACCATTTGTGTGTAAGGATCATTCTCACCCCAGTCTATAAATATCCTATCTGGAAGCCCTTGACTGAGGTCGATTTTCAATGCATATGCGGGCAAAAGTGACGAAGCCTTTCGTTATCTGGTCTGTGTTAATCTTGATGAACTTACCCAACACATTGCCCAGGGTAAGTAAAAAAGCTGGAGTATAAAAGTGCAGAGGTAGATTGGGGAGTCTTACCCAGACTAGAGTAGTCATGGCAGTGATAGTCAGCGGGTTGAATTCAAGGAACCATCTCTACATGGAGAGACCAGATTTGCCCCAGAACCAAGGACCTTGCTCTAGCACGCGTTAGCAGTCTGCTTCTGTGGAAAAGTTGGCAATGAAGAATCCTTTGGAGCAAAAGAACAGCTCATGACCTGGCAACCAGGTTTTGTTTACCCATTCTCTTAGCGCAGAGGCCGAGGGCCATAGTCCATTGAAGCGATAGATGAGGGATTTTGCCTGGTAGATAAAAGCAGAACCGTAGACGTGGGGATCTTCGACATCTATTGTGGGAGGTTTTGTAGACTGTTCCACAATGAAGGCGGTGCCAAAAAGCTCATTTTCTCTTAAAGTTTCAGCCTTGGACCCCGAAGGAGCGGAAATCTCTGTTTTCACAGCATGCTTGTAAGAGCTTGAATGAGTGGAGGATGGAGCACCTCCACGTAGTCGAGAAGCGAGAGAAATGGTTGTGTTCTTTAGATTCCCATAGCCCCGTAGTGGAGAGTCATCCACCAGTTGTCGTCCTTCAAAGATTAGTTGTTGAAAGCAAGGCAAAATACCTGTAGCCTGGTGGATTTGGGTCTTGAGCTAAAAAATGGAGTTTGAATCTTGAGCATGTAAGCGTAGAGAAGATCCGACAATGGTCTTTATAAAAAGGGGGAAGCTTACTGCAGTCTTGGAGCTGGCCTAAATGCGATATTCAGAAGAAAGCCTCAATCTTGCGTCACTCTTAACTTGATTCCCGTAATAGGATGAGGGTTGCAGATACCCTGAGGTCTCTGATAGCTGAAAGGTGCCCATGCTCTAGATCCAGGCGGCGACGGCGGCTAGGGTTTTGATCCAAGTGGATATTGGTGGCCACCCACCTTGGACCCCCACCATTGCTTCTTTCAGTTTTTCAGTTTCCGCACAATGTACTATTTTTAACAGTTTTTCGGGTCCTGAACTTCCAAAGCCGTTTTGAGGTCTTAAACGACGTTTTTTGGGAAAATGGGGAGCAACATGGATCGCATGTTGCTCACCCAAAATTTCTAGTCCTCGGAGAGATCTTTCTAACGAGGTATGGAACGCGTCAAACAGAGATCGTATGCCAAAGTTACGTCCCCGGGAAGTTGATGTACCAACTTACCCAAACGAGGCTCATAGTCTTGGTGTTTCATCTCCTAGGGTTAGGTCTTTGGATGTTTAGGGTTTTCCATTGTTTCTCAATAATAATAGGCCTTCGAGCCTCATTGTAACACAGTTCAGAGGCCAGTGGCCGCCACATCTCTTCTCAGAGATAAGCTACCAACACCCTAGCTAGTTTATTTCCATTCTGTCTGTAAGCACATTTCAGTCATTTGTTATTAATGAAATGAAGTCTTATTTCCGTTGCATCTCTGCGTTTATGTGTATTTTTGTATTTCATTGTGTTCCTACATAATCAGGATCATTGGTATTAGAGCGGTCTGCTCATTCTCGATCCTTCTTTGCATGTCCCCAACGAGGTCACGGTATAAGGAGTTGGGGCTTGATTTGGTTGAACCTTTGCAAGATCAACCTCGCAAACCTCAACGACTGCCCATGGGGGAAGAAAAGAAAGATGAGGGAGCAGGAGATCCTATCAAAATGTTTCTCGAGGAGGTCCTCGAGAAAGAAAGGAACGCGATGATGGACAACTTTGCCCAGATTCTTCAACGGATTCCCACTGGCGGCGCATCGACATCCAACAACCACTCTGGAGGCACCACTCCTTTTAAGGTACAAGTAAACTTTGACATTCCCATATTTGAGGGCCAAATAGATGCAGATGCCATAGATAGATGGTTGAATCTGTTAGAAGGATATTTCTCGGTTCATGACTTTTCCGACCGAGAAAAATTATTTTCGCACTACTCAAAGCCGCCCCCCATGTCAAGGACTGGTGGGAAACCTACTCGGAGCAACAGGACGAGGGAGAACCCTCTCTATTCTCAGTCGCACCCACTTGGAATTATTTCCGAGACGCCATCAAGGAACAATATTATCCCATGGGGAGCTATGAGGACAAATACATACAATGGACTATGTTGCAGCAGCAAAGGGACCAAGATGTGCATAAGATGATGAATCTGTTTCATACCCTATGCACAAAGTTGGGTATCAAAGATTCGAAGAAACATTTGGTGTTAAAGTACAACAGTTATCTG
>JZKD02S2230546.1:115652-136451 GCA_000966675.3 Picea glauca
GGGGGTCTCATCAGGACCAAAGATGGTGGCGCTCCACGCAAAGAGATTCACGTCGGAGTGAGGACTTGTGCTACAACCCTCCAGAGGCTCGTTCCCGATAGCCTTCAAGTCAAACATTGACCGAAGTTGTGCAGAAGACGACATTCTCAAAGCCAAGACTAGGGTTTCATCCACAAGATGGCCCATTTAAATAAACTAATGATTTCTTTAAAATGTTGTTTCATTTTTTAAAAGAATTATTCATCTTTTAAATGAAATATGGAAATATGAGTAAATACATATTATTTTATGTTTTTAATGAAATACAGATTTAAAGTAAATTTTGAATTTGATGTTAGTATGGTTCTAAATGAATAAATATAATTATTTTTTAGTGGAATATGGAAATATGAATAAATATATATTATTTTATGTTTTTGATGAAATACAAATTTCAAGTAAATTTTGAGTTTCAAGTTAGTATAGGTCACGATTAGGCTAGAAAAAGTTTTTTTTTAAATGAATAAATATATATTATCTTTCAGTAAAATATGGAAATATGAGTAAATACATGTTATTTATGTTTTCAATAAAATACAGAGTCCAGGTAAATTTTGAGTTTCAAGCTAGTACAGGTCAGATCAGGACTAGGCTTGTTAAATATATATATATATATATATATATATATATATATATATATATATATATATATATATATATATTATTTTATGTTTTTCAATAAAATACAGATTCCAAGTAAATTTCGAGTTTCAAGCTAGTACAGGTCAGATCAGGACTAGGCTTGTTAAAAATATGAGTAAATATATATTATTTTATGTTCTTAATGAAATACAATTCCACTTAAACTTTGAGTTTAAGGGTAGTATAGGTCAAGATTATGCTTGTTAAAGCTTTTTAAAATATGAATAAATATATTATTTTTGAGTGGAATATGGAATTATGAGTAAAATACATATGTTTTTAATGAAATGCATTTTAGGTAAATTTGGAGTTTCGGGGTAGTAAAAATTAGGATTAGGATTGTTAATTTTTTTTTAATATAATTAAATATATATTATCTTTTCAGTGATATATGGAAATATGAATAAATACATATTATTTTATTTTTTCTTCATTTGAGGATAAAAATATAATGATATATTTTTTAAGAACTTGAAATGTTTTAGATGAAAAAAACTACTCTTCTCAACCACTTAAACTAAACTCAATTGAAAATATGAATATATATAATGCATCATATTGTTATTTAAAAAAATATTCTTAACCTAATGGTAATTGACAAGTTAACTTGGTTTGTATCACAAATTTTCCTGTATCATTCAGGTTATTTAGGGTTTTGTTTAGAATTTTAGTAATTTTAAGGTTTGTTTTGTTCTCCTTAATCATTGAAGTCATGGGTTTTATTTAGAATTTTAGTACTTTTCTGGTTAAATGAGATAGTTCAAATTCCTTCTATGTCTTTTGCAAACAAAACACTACTTCAAGTTACTTCTATTACACCAAGAGAGCTTTTTTCAGCATCAACATCCAGAAAGGAGTGATTTTACCCAAAAATTCTTCTCCTAATCTCTCTTTTTCCAACCTCCTTCCAAGTATAATTACACACCTAAATAAGTTTAGGGTGAAATTAAAGTTAAGGTTGGGAATACTTAGGTTATATAATAGTCGTTTAATAGAGTAAACCTCTCTCTTCCAATTTTAACTTTAAATTCATTTATAAACTAACACATAATTTCCAAGTTCATGCCTTATGAGGTCCTAACCACTAGGCTAATTGTCCTCATTGAGCATTAGTCCTTTTCTATGGGATGTATTTTCGCCACTTTATTAATATTCATTTGGGTTGATCATAGATCTATACTTCATTCCTCAAATAAGCTTGTTAGTTTCTCAACTACAACATAGCATTGCATCATTGTACTAATTAACCATGGGTAAACATGGATAATAACCATAAATCAATCATATCATATATCCTTCAATCACAAAGAATAAACACTCTACCCATTGATGATATGGCTATATGGATTATGATCAAAATGTGATAAATTAGTTATACCTCTTACTCAAATGGAATAACAAGCCATATAAAATCAAATTAACCACACAAAATCTATCTTATCTAAGATAAGACAATTTCTAATCAATTAGTCAAGTAATCACCATATAAGATTTATCATTGTCTTCAACATATAATTCTAGTATCCATTGAAATGAGATTTTCCACAAGAGTGATAAGGTCATATATGCATAATTTAACAAAGAGATCCACCATCCTTAGTGAAACCCGATGCACAAAGATGGAGTTAAATTATCTAAGATAAGACAATTCCTAATCAATTAGTCAAATAATCACCATATAATATGTATCATTGTCTTCAACATATAATTCTAGTATCCATTGAAATGAGATTTTCCACAAGAGTGGTAAGGTCACATATGCTTAATTTAACAAAGAGATCCACCATCCTTAGTGAAGCATGATGCAAAAAGATGGAGTTAACTTGTCTAAGATAAGACAATTCCTAATCAATTAGTCAAGTAATCACCATATAAAGATTTATCATTATCTTCAACATATAATTCTAGTATCCATTGAAATGAGATTTTCCACAAGAGTGATAAGGTCACATATGTATAATTTAACAAAGAGATCCACCATCCTTAGTGAAGGATGATGCACAAAGATGGGGCATTATAAGGATATTGTTGAATTCATTCACTCACATGGAATTTCAATTTGATGAAACGTTCTAAAGTAATTAATAAAAATTAATTATGCAATTAATTAAGTAATTGATTAAAGTAATTAAATAAATAAATAATCAACAAATAGGCATAGTGAAGATTCATAAATAGATACAAGGCAATGAAAAAGAGATGCAGGGTTATGAAAAAGAAAACATTCATGGAGAATGCATAGACAACATAGAATATGTAAATGTGAAAATATGATGTCAAACCTTTGTGTGTTCCATTTCTCATGAATTTTCATGTTCAAGTCACTTTTAAAGCACATGAAAATATTTGGAGCATTTGGGTCATGTGGAGATCCCTGTAGATTGTGGGTAACTAGTTAAAGAAAATATTTAGAACATTTGCGTCATGTGGAGATGTCTGTAGATTGAGGGTAACTAGTTAATGAAAATATTTAGAGCATTTGTGTCATGTGGAGATTTTTCTATAAGGAAGAATCTCCCTAATTTTTTATTTATTTTTAATTCCCCCCCAAAATTATTATATTTATGGATTTTGCAATGTTCTCCATGTATTTATTACTCTTGCAAGACATATAAGTAGACTTTACCAGTCAAATCGTTGGACAGAGGGGGGTCCCTTGTCCCACAAACAAGGGGGTCTCATACACCAATTTGGTGTGGCTTGGCCGTGACCTTAAAAATATATTATATATTATATATATTTCAAATTTATTGTTGATTTATTGATAGAGTTTGAAATTTTGAGTTGAAGATTTAGTTTTCAGGAAATGATTTGAGTTTTTTCACACGAGTTAATAGTTGATTTGTCTATGGGTTTCCTAGTAAGGTTTATAGCTGATCTTTCCCATTCACATGCACAAATATGAAGTAGAAATTTTACAAAAATAAAATAGCTTTATTTACATGATATTTTCTTACCTCTTCTTATTCTTATTCTCTTTCTTCTTCTCCTTCTTGTGGTTCTTCTATTTTTGATTGTTTGCCCCCCCCTCACTCTCTTCCTCTTCTTATTCTTATTCTCTTTCTTCTTCTCCTTCTTGTGGTTTTTCTATTTTTCATTGTTTGCCTCTCTTCTTCTTCTTCTTCTTCGTTTATTCTCTTTCCCCTCTTTTCTTCTTCTCTTTCAATTCCCCTCTTTTATTATTCTCTCTCATTCCTCCCTTTCTTGTTATTCTTTGTAAAACATTTCTTCCCTACCTATCACTATTTGAAATCACCTTCTTACCTTAATTTATAATATTTAACAAAAAAATCTTACATATCATTACTTTTTTCATGCTTAATACATTTTGATAGTCCCATCCACCCATTTAAAAGGCAACCCAATTATAAACTCAACTATTTTCTTAAGTTAAATTCACTCACCAGAAGAGCCTATTTCTTCAATAAATCAAAAGAACCCTATCCATATAAGTACAATTTATCAATCCCAAAATCAGAGAAATAAATTGAGGAAATCTAAAGAACCCTAACCGAAAGTACAATTTATCAATCCCAAATCAGAGAAATAAAAGTATTTAAAGAAGGGTATTTTTGAAATTTTATTATTAGCTAAAACCATTAGTGACATAAAATGATTACAATTGATCAAATGTTAATATAGCATTGTTGTCACTAGTTAATAACGACATTAGATGATATAAGACCTGATGGGAATGAATGAAACCTAGTACCATTATAGGACTACGACTAGATTATATATTGAGAAATTTATAGTTCAAAAAACACCAAATTGAATGCACTAATACAATTGATTTTGGAGAAATAGGGTTAAATGAAGAAGAGACAACATAATTATTTGTATCATAATTATTGTTGTAACATGGTCATTTTTATTTTGGAAGAGGAAGATTATGTAAATAGTAAAACTTTTTGGCACCACTAATTTAGGGAAACACCAAATTGAATGCACTATTACAATTGATTCTTGAGAGACGAGGTTAAATGAGCAAAAGACAACATAATTATTTGTATCATAATTATTGTTGTAACATTGCCATTTTTATTTTGAAAGAGGAAGATTATGTAAATAATCAAACTTTTTGGCAAGACTAATTTAGGGAGTGAACAAACATCACTTTTAGTTGTAACTTTTTGGATAAAAGCTTTCAATTGATGATTTTATTCTTTAATTTTATAAGGCATAATACTCTTGAAAATAGTAAATGTTACAAATATTTAAGAATTGGTTTTAATTACTATTTAATTGGAATCTTGGTGTAAAAAGAGAACCATTGGAAGTTGGGAGGTTTATTTTGAAAACATATGCAAAAATTATGATCTATAGAATTGGTATAAAAAGATAAATTATGTTCATCTTTCAAAACACTTCAAATAAAGTTGAACAAAATAAATATAAAAACCCTTTTATTATTTATCACTGGCATTCCTTGACCATTCTCTTGATTGGATGAGGGTATTCTTTCATGGAGCTCAAATTATGATTAGATATTTAGAATATAAACATAAATTGCTTTAATTCATAAGGATAAGCTTCTATTATTGTTTCTAGTATGAATGGTAACCATCACTACCTCAAAAAACATTGAGCTAGAGATTCAAAAGCTTAGCTTAATATTGTAACATAAAAAATGACACTCAAACTAATAATATCAATAACATTAAATCTTACATTCCTTTGAAAATTTAAAATAAAACTGGGATTAACTTGAAATATTACAAAGAAGTTCTCAATCCTAATTTAATTAGTTCTCAACCCTAATGTGATTGATAAAAAATGTTTTTCAAACATTATGAAAGTGATTACTAAATTAACCCAAAAATAAAATATTGTATGAACCCTAATGTGATTGATAAAAAATGTTTTTCAAACATTATGAAAGTGATTACTAAATTAACCCAAAAATAAAATATTGTATGAAGAGTGAATTTGTAAATTTTATAATAAAACAATAATAATTTATTTTAAAGTATTAATTGGATTTGATTATATAATTTATTTTAAAGTATTAATTGGATTTGATTATGTTTGATGGGAGGAATAAATTTTATCCTCCATACCCAAGATCAATTTCTACTATGACAGGTAATTATCCCTCAAAAATGAAAAAAATTATCGGTTATCATAACCTCCATCCTCAAAATAAAAAAATTACTTAAATTTTTCCCAACAATATAATATTTGAAAATAAAATAAAATAAATAATATCATCAATATATATCTACTGAAGCAGTTGTCACTTAACCAAACAAAACCAAGTCTGATACACAAACCCTGATCCTATGTAAACCCACCTCAAGCTTTCCTAGCTATTCAGATACATTCATCCAAAACCCACTCTAACATGCATGCGTTGGCTTCAGGTTGCAAAACTCCTTTCACACGGGCATCCATGGGTTATCCCCACCTCTGCCCGAGCTGCAATATTGACCTCCCTCCAGCAAGGCATCCATACACTGAAAGAACTTATCGAAAGGTTGCCTGTAACAAATGGAGGCATTTCACCACATTCTACTTCTTCTACTTATGGTTCTTTGCTCGAGGGCTCTGCCGATATCAGAGCTCTGTCACTCGGCAAACTAGTCCATGCACACATCATTGTAACTGGATTCAACAATATTTCGTTGGGAAACAAGCTTCTTACAATGTATTCCAAGTGCGGAAGCCTGGTTGATGCTCGCCGAGCTTTGGACCAAATGCCTGAGCGAAATGTTGTCTCGTGGACTGCCATGATTGCAGCTTATGCCCAGCATGGCCATGACAAGGAGGCCTCGATGCTGTTTTATCTAATGCAAGGAGAGGGGATTCAGCCTAATCACTTCACGTTTTCAACGGTACTCTCGGTGTGTGGCAATTTGGGTACTCTGAAACATGGCAAGGAAGTCCACGGCATTGTCATTAAAAGTGGGTTTGAGTTGAATTTATTTGTGGGCAATGCTCTTGTGGACATGTATGCAAAATGTGGGAGAACTGAGGATGCACGCGAACTGTTTGATAAAATGCCTGAACGAGATTTGGTTTCATGGAATGCCATGATATCAGGATACTCAAAGAACAGGCTGGTTGACGAGGCACTGAGGTTGTTTAAGGAAATGCCTGAGCGCAATGTTGTTTCGTGGAATGGGATGATTGCTGGAGTTGCGCAGAATGGGTTCTGCTACGAGGCTCTGAAGCTTTTGCATGAAATGCCTGAACGAGATGTGGTTTCGTGGACTGCAATTGTAGCTGGATATGCGCAGAATGGATATTTCGATGAAGCCTTGAATGTTTTTCGAGAAATGCGGAAGGATGGTATGATGCCAAACTCGGAAACCTATGCCAGTGTTCTTCCGGCATGCGCCAACTTGGCAGCTCTGGAGCAGGGAAAGGAGGTCCATGAAGACATAATTAGAAGTGGCTTTCCATCTGATGTATTTGTGGGCAGTGCCCTGATAGACATGTATGCCAAGTGTGGGAGTATAGAGTTTGCAAAACAAGTATTTGATAAAATCCCTGAAAAAGATTTAGTTTCATGGAATGCAATGATTACAGGGTATGCCATGCATGGTTATGGTAGAGAGGTACTCAAAGTCTTTCAACAAATGAAGTTCTCGGGAAAGTCCCCTAACCATGTCACATTTGTTGGTATTCTCTCTGCATGTTGCCATGCGGGATTGGTGGATGAAGGACGGCAATTTTTTGATTGCATGAGCCAACAGTATCACATCACACCTACGATGGAACACTATGGCTGTATGGTTGACCTTTTGGGCCGGACTGGGCTCCTGGATGAGGCATGGAACTTTATCAACAAAATGGCAATAAACCCAAATGCTGCCGTGTGGTCATCTCTGCTCTCTGCCTGTAGAAACCATAGCAATGTAGAGCTAGGAGAACGGGCAGCAGAACACCTTTTTGAGTTGGACCCTGAAAACTCTGGACCTTATGTATTGCTGTCGAACATCTATGCCACCACTGGCAGGTGGGATGACATCAGAAAGATTAGAAAATTGATGAAAGAGAAGGGGGTAGAAAAGACGCCTGGATGCAGCTGGATTGAGGTTAATAAAAGGGTATATACCTTCTGCATAGGAGACAGATCACTCCCAGAAATGGAGAAAATCTACGCAGAGTTGGAGAGATTGTATGGGAAGATGAAGGAAGCAGGGCATGTCTCCAAAACGAAATTTGTGTTGAATGATGTGGAAGAGGAGCAGAAGGAGCATATTTTGTACTACCACAGTGAAAAGTTGGCCATTGCATTCGGACTTATCAACACAGCCCCAGGAACACCCATTCGGGTTGTTAAGAACCTTCGAGTGTGTGGTGATTGCCATTCTACCATCAAGTTCATCTCCCAAATTGTTGCACGGGAAATTATTATGAGGGATGCAGTTCGATTCCATCATTTCAAAGACGGACATTGTTCCTGTGGGGATTATTGGTGATTCTAACAGAAACAATCCAAAAGCCTACTCTTGCAAATGCAAGTTTTCAACTTGTAACGAACAGGTTGGTATTCTTATTTGCTTGTAATATAAGTGTAGCACTGGAAAATGATTGACTGAACATCCGTACAGGTAACCTGAGGTAGTGCACTCCCGCCTTCTCTCTAGGTGCTCAGAGGTTTGAAGTTTGAACTATGGGAATGCATCGACCGAACACCACTACAAAATATTTTTGGTGTTGGAGGTTATTTGGAGAATTCCCTGGGTTGTCAATATTGACGGAATTCACTGCTGGTGTCATATTAACCCATGTGCTCCTCCCAATACACAATAGAACATTGACACCTAATAAAGCTTAGATGTGTGTTTGAGCCCTGAATTTGACCAACTCAAAATAAAAATCAAATTGAAAATCTAGTGTATGTTTTTGCCTAGACTAGGAGAGTCATTGTTTGACATGTAATGCATACTAGAGTCGTGAAGCATAGAAATACTGATGGGAAATAATGGTAACATAAGATGATCACGTGTTGAAAGCAATAGTGGCAAATGCAAAAGACGAGAGGTGCTCTGGCTCACCCGTCTGACATTCTCCTTCTGCCTGAAACCCTAGGGAAGTCGATGCACCTTCCTGATGGTTTCTCCACCCACAGGCCAAGAAGTAGTTTGCAAGGAGTAGTTGCATCTCATCGGAGAATTTGGGAATTTATCAAGGAACAGATGAGTGGGATACTTGGGAGATTCGACATCTCCGAAGAACAGTATGGCTGTGTTCTCAATTCTCTTCATTGTGCAGTGCCCGGGTAAAGATGGTGGGAGGTCTGGTTCTTTCTCTGCATGGCAGCAGTGCTATGATTTCACTTTCTGTGTTGCTTTTCTTTCTTGTTTTTCTGTAGAACCTGTTTGCAGATGCATTTTTGTTGTTCACTTTGGCTTTTTGTGCAGCACTTGCTATGGCCTGGTAGGTCCTTTGTGGCAACCCTGATCCCCTTTTTTGAGTATGGCTTGCATTCATGACAGGCATATGTTCTATGCTAGCTGGTTTTGGAGAGTTACATATGTGAAGGAGCTTAATGTTGGTGTTGAATCATCCAGGTCTCTGCAACTTTGATTTGAGGTACCTGCGAATTTGAAGAGAGTCAGAGTTGGAGTTGATGGAGAGAAAGGGATTGGTGATCTCCATAATGCATTCTCTATGTTCCTCGATGGTATTGCTTTCCAGTTGCCTCTTCAATGTTGCAGTGCCTTCGATGATTAATCATTAATCCTAGCTAGTTCAGTAAACCATGTGAAGATTTACTTTGTTTTTTGTATTAATCTTATAAACATGATTGGTCACTTCGATGAGAGCTTGTTTGAATGATGATTTAAGTGGTGAAAGGGCTTGTCTCCAACTATTCTTATTCGACCATGTTAGCCATGTGTTGGGCCTGTAGGCAGGAAGGTTGCCATTTGCAAGCCTTCCTTTCCTATTGTAAGAATACCAATGTACTCTATTATCTACTGCTAATAGAAAGGTGTTTGCAATTTAGACAAAAAAAAAGAAAAAAGAAAGAAAGAAAATGTGTCAATACTACTCATTGTTCTTATTTGGATAGTCTTTTTCTTGGGATCTATTCTGCAAAATGCTTAATTACATCTGATTTTTTCATTGGATTAGAGAATCTGCATGTACCATGTCAATCTGGATTATGTGTTGCATGACAATGCTTGATGCCTTGATGAGTCCTCTGGTTTTAAATTTCATGATTGATGTTTAGGATTTCATGAATGACAACCTCTTTAGCATTAGCACTGTTATCCCCATTTTGTGGATAACTAAGGAGATGATGTCTCGAGACCCTCGGGTTGCAGATATGGATTGCCGAGAGACTACATGACCAACAGTTCTCTTTGCACAGATGGAAAACCCACTCACCACCACAGATGGTCACAAATTCACATATGACATCCACCACAAAAGTTGGCTTCCAGAAGTTAGTGGGCCTTTCTCCATGAGGTATAAGTCAGTATTACGATGAGCATCATTTCAATATCCAAACCATTTGATTATTTTGTATCTTAGATTGCTCTAGATTTCATGATATGTGCTTGGACATTATGTTTTTTGCCCTGCTTCACCTTGGTGGTTGACATTGTGTCCTAATAAGTGGTCTTCTTTGGGAATGGGTTTGCTATTGGGAAATCCCTAAATGGGCGATCGTACCATTCCCAACCATACTTACCATTTTCCATCATTATTTCCCTCCATTTCCTTATCTCTTGGAAATTGAGGGTGTATTGACCCAATAAGGGGTTGTCCCTCATTCTATGGGTTGTCAATATTGATGGAATTAACTGTTGGTGTCATATTAACCCATGTGCTCCTCCCAATACACAATAGAACATTGACACCTAATAAATCTTAGATGTGTGTTTGAGCCCTGAATTTGACCAACTCAAAATAAAAATCAAATTGAAAATCTAGTGTATGTTTTTTGCCTAGATTAGGAGAGTCATTGTTTGACATGTAATGCATACTAGAGTCGTGAAGCATAGAAATACTGATGGGAAATAATGGTAACATAAGATGATCACGTGTTGAAAGCAATAGTGGCAAATGCAAAAGATGAGAGGTGCTCTGGCTCACCTGTCTGAGATTCTTCTTCTGTCTGAAACCCTAGGGAAGTCGATGCACCTTCGTCATGGTTTCTCCACCCACATGCCAAGAAGTAGTTTGCAAGGAGTAGTTGCATCTCATCGAAGGATTTGGGAATTTATCGAGGAAGAGATGAGTAGGATCCTTGGGAGATTCGACATCTCCGAAGAACAATATGGTTGTGTTCTCAATTCTCTTCATTGTGCAGAGCCCGGGTAAATATGGTCGAAGGTCAGGTTCCTTCTCTGCATGGCAGCAATGCTAGGATTTCACTTTCTGTGTTGCTTTTCTTTCTTGTTTTGCTGTAGAACTTGTTTGCATATGCATTTTTGTTGTTCACTTTGGCTTTTTGTGCAACACTTTCTATGGCCTGCTAGGTCCTTTGTGGCAACCCTGTGTTAAAGTTGCTTGCTTAATCTATTATTATTGATCTTCATTATAACAACAACATAATAAGGATCTTACTGAAAGAAACACAATCACATAATACACAAGCATTTATCCTGGGAAACCCTCAAGGGGAAGAAAACCCAACAAAACTTCTTTAATATAGATTCAATAACCAAGTACAATGTCTCTCACAAGAGAGATCTCACGAAATAGAAGATCCACCAGAAACCCTAACCAGAACAGAGTAGCACACCACTTAGACCAAGATAGTCCTTCACCAAGATAACCTTCACCTTTACTGAGATACTCTTCCTTGTAGTTGTGTCACTCTTAGACTTGCGCACTTGATAGAGAGAGCTTGATGAGTGTGTGTACAAATGAGGTGCTAGGCCTCTTATAAATACAAGTTGTGCCTCCCCAATAATTAGGTAAGGGCCGACCTATCCACTTTACCTTTTTAATTTACATTTGTCTTGTCTAGGCACAATAGGGCTAACTTGTCAATATATATATATATATATATATATATTATCTTTTTCTTTATCCACAAAAGGGGATAAGAATATTCTTTGCAGTTACAGAATATTTTAACACTCCCTCTTAACAAGAAGGATATTCTTTATCTTTTGACAGGGCACTGGATGTCATCATCAACTGAACAATATTATGTGGGCAATATCATCAATTGGATAATCATCATCAACTGGACAACAACATCAACTAGATAACATCATCAACTGGGCAACATCATCAACTGGATAACATTATCAACTGGGCAACAAGAGGCATCAATATAATCCACTTGGTCATATGGCATCACGATCACTGACTGGTTCTCCATGAATCCATATTAAAGAAGTTTTGTTCTCTTTATCTTCGCACAAAAGATAGTCTTTCTTTCTTTCATCTTCACGCAGAAGATACTCTTTCTTATCTTCACACAAAAGATATCCTATCTTCACACAAAAGATATTCTATGAGTTTTGTCATTCCTTTTATGTTCTCCCTTCTCTTGTAGTCATCTATCTCACCCATCCACTGGGGAGGACTACTACCATAGCTTCATTCCTAGTCATCCCACATGAACTAGAGAAGCTAAGATGCTAGCCTGGGCAAGACTAGACTCCCTTTCCATGATCCACACAGGATCACGACACAAACCTCAAGAGTCAACTAACCATTCCATATAGTCAAGGTTTGTGTTCCAAGCTACTCAATCATTGGCCAGAGGAGAGTATCTGCCCGCTACCCCTCGGAGAAACATCCACACTCCTCTCTACGAGGGTGGTCACACCCCTCTCTATGAGGGTATTCTAGCATGTCCCTAGAGTATCCAAAACTCAACACTTGGACAGAGGCCAACCTTGGAAAATTTCGCATTCCCCTTCTCTACGAAGGTCTCTTCCTTCTCTATGAAGGTCTCTTCTCTTTTCCTTTTCTATGAAGATCTACCCGTGGGATTGCTCATTCCTTCTCTACGAAGGTCTCTTCCTTCTCTACGAAGGTCTATCTGTGGGATTGCTCATTCCTTCTCTACGAAGGTCTCTTCCTTCTCTAAGAAGGTCTAGCTATGGAATCTGAAAAAAAATCTCTTGTGGTCCAAAATGTTTCCATGGTATAATACAATTATACCCATCTGTTGGGCACCATCCATCAACTGGATAACTTTCATCTTGATCAAAATATTTGGACACCATCCATATGCTTTCCTAATTACACCAAATCATGATCCTCCTTTTCGAATTCAGAGACATAGCTCCCTCTTGCACCAAACTAAGAGCTTCTAATCATCATCCTTGAAGTTTTCTTCTGTAATATCTTGGGTGCCTTATTGAGTTCGAACATTTCTTTCTTTCTGACTTCATACTGGATCACCTACTCCCTCTACATCTATGAGAACGGTATTGGAACAACCTGCAGTTACCTGCATCTCATCAACTATATCTGAGTATCCATCTTTCTCTTCATCTTGAACATTTATGTTCTGCATCTTTAGGAGCCTCCTGCTCCTATATAAATATTGGATATTGTCTGGTCTTTACTGACTGTCACCATATCATAAGTCCTTCTCATGCTGTCTAACTTCTGCAAGTCAAGGCATAAGTTCTTTCTTCAGAAACCTATAAACTTACTTACAATATGCTTTCTGAGATATGTCACTTAGCCAATCAGTCAATAAAAATAAGCAGTGATCAAATAAAACTATATCATGATTTCTATCAGAGTAGTACACATATTTTCTTAAGTAAAACTTGTTCAACCACGTACACATTTGAAACTCTAATCATGAATGAGACTTTTGAACTCCTTTTCACTCTAGCTAGAAAATTACCAATTTTTTACTATCATAGTCAAACACATACCTTTGTCACTCTCATGAGTGATCATGCCTGGAATAAATATTTTATCTCTTTCTTTGTCCTCTTCTTTGATACTTCCTTCATAAGTCTGCATAGGCACTGAAGTAAAACGAGGTTAATTAACATTCTCACAAACATCTAACTTGTAACGATAAAGTATTAAAGTAAACAAGATACTAAAACATGAATACTTATCTTTCGTTTTTGTTTGGGAAGGCTCCATGGACTCCACCATTTGCTATCTTTCTTTTGGTTCTGGTATACCCACTATAACATGTTCTAGGAGATCATTCTTGTCTAGAATCATCTGCAACCTATGCTTCCAAGATCTGAAGTTTCCAGATCCTTCCAGCATGTTTTTTAGCCTCATATCGATAGCCATTATTTCTTGCAGTAGAAACCCTAGCCCTCTGGGCTATAGAAATAATAAAAAAATCAATTTTCTTGGATCTGAAAACTAAACTCACCAAAAGATGCGTTGGACTGAGGTGCGTATGATGGTATAGTTAGTTTCTTAAAATTCCAATTTCTGACCCTTGAAACTAGACCAACGGTTTTCTGGACTGGTGCTTCTGGTTTTCTGGTACTTCTGGTTTTCTGGTACCAGTGAAAACTAGGGTTTCACTTTTCGGGAGTTATGTCCACTGAAAAGGTGTGTTGAAAGTGCCAATGAGTTCCTTAGGCTAGGGCAAAATTTTCTAGATAATCTTTGGGCTAAAATTCCTCTTTAATAAAAAGCCCTAATTTTCTAGTACGATAACAATGACGTTTTTATTTTTCTGTGAAAGATGCTCTCTTTAGCTTAGCTCTAATACCATGTTAAATTTTCTTGCTTAATCTGTTATTATTAATCTTCATTATAACAACAACATAATAAGGATCTTACTGAAAGAAACACAATCACAGAGTACACAAGCATTTATCCTAGGAAACCCTTAAGGGGAAGAAAACTCAGCAAAACTTCTTTAATATAGATTCAATAACCAAGTACAATGTCTCTCACAAGCGAGATCTTACTAAACAAAAGATCCACCAGAAACCCTAACCAAAACAGAGCAGCGCACCACTTAGACCAAGATAGTCCTTCACCAAGATAACCTTCACCTTTATTGAGATACTATTCCTTGTAGCTGCATCACTCTCAGACTTGCACACTTTATAGAGAGAGCTTGATGAGTGTGTGTACAAATGAGGTGCTAGGCCTCTTATAAACACAAGTTGTGCCCCCCTCCCCCAATAATTAGGTCAGGGTCGACCTGTCCACTTTATGTTTTTAATTTACATTTGTCTTGTCTAGGCACAATAGGGTCGACTTGTCAATATATATATATTTTATCTTTTTCTTTATCCACAAAAGAGGATAAGAATATTCTTTGCAGTTACACAATATTTTAACACCTTGATCCCCTTTTTTGAGTATGGCTTGCATTCATGACATGCATATGTTCTATGCTAGCTAGTTTTGGAGAGTTACATATGTGAAGGAGCTTCATTTTGGTGTTGAATCATCCAGGTCTCTACAACTTTGATTTGAGGTACCTGCGAATTTGAAGAGAGTCAGAGTTGGAGTTGGTGGAGAGAAAGGGATTGGTGATCTCCATAATGCATTCTCTATGTTCCTCGATGGTATTGCTTCCCAATTGCCTCTTCAATGTGGCARTGCCTTCGATGATTACTTATTAATCCTAGCTAGTTCAGTAAACCATGTGAAGATTTACTTTGGTTTTTGTATTAATCTTATAAACATGATTGGTCACTTTGATGAGAGCTTGTTTKAATGATGATTTAAGTGGTGAAAGGGCTTGTCTCCAACTATTCTTATTCGACCAAGTTAGCCATGTGTTGGGCCTGTAGGCAGGAAGGTTGCCATTTGCAAGSCTTCCTTTCCTATTGTAAGAATACCAATGTATTCTATTATCTACTGCTAATAGAAAGTTGTTTGCAATTTAGACAAAAAGAGAGAAAAGAAAGAAAGAAAATTTGACAATACTACTCATTGTTCTTATTTGGATAGTCTTTTTGTTGGGATCTATTATGCAAAATGCTTAATTACATCTGATTTTTTCATTGGATTAGAGAATCTGCATGTACCATGTCAATCTGGATTATGTGTTGCATGACAATGCTTGATGCCTTGATGAGTCTTCTGGTTTTAAATTTCATGATTGATGTTTAGGATTTCATGAACGACAACCTCTTTAGCATTAGCAATGTTATCCCCATTTTGTGGATAACTAAGGAGATGATTTTTCGAGCCCCTCAGGTTGTAGATATGGAGTGTCGAGAGACTACATGACCAACAGTTCCCTTTGCATAGATGGAAAACCCACTCACCACCACAAATGGTCACAGGTTTACATATGGCATCCACCACACCAGTTGGCTTCCGGAAGTCGGTGGGATTTGCTCCATGAGGTATAAGTCAATATTATGGTGAACATCATTTCAATATCTAAACCATTTGATTATGTTGTATTTCATATTGCTCTAGATTTCATGATATGTGCTTGGACATTATGTCTTTTTCCCTGCTTCACCTTGGTGGTTGGCATTGTGCCCTAGTAAGTGGTCTTCTTTGGGAATGGGTTTGCTACTGAGAAATCCCTTAATGAGATATTGTACTGTTCCCGATCATACTTACCATTTTCCATCATTGTTCCCCTACATTTCCTTATCTCTTGGGATTTTAGGGTGTATTGACTCAAGACGGGGTTGTCCCTCATTCTATGGGAGGAAGGGGTTAAAGGTCCAAAGGAGTTGGTGTTGGGTAAAAGATAAAAGCCTTATATAAACCTTTCAGATGTTATGCCCAGGGATCACCCAAGAAAGTAATGAAACACTTATCTTTGAATAAAAGGGGACCCACAATATAATAAACATGCTTAAAAGGTTAGTTGAAGGATAGGAGGTTTCATCATGAGCTGACCTATCACGTCCATGAATATCTAGTGGTATGGCATTGTCATCATCTGGTCACCAAACCAGGGCAGTGACTCTCAGTTGCATGGCTGAGAGAAAGGGGGTCTCATCACGAGCCAACGTTCTCATTTCCATTTGGTATTTGTGGGTGACATTGCCACCACCTGGTCACCACGCTAGGGCAGTGACTTTCATTCTCTCCTTTTGCTATTATGAAATAAAATATAAAGAAAGAAAGATAAAAGGCTAATGATGAGCTTCGAAAAAGTGCATTGCCAACGAAGGTACCACACACCCTCTACAAATGCACCCATGAATGAAACATTATGACCCCTAGTATGTCATGAGCCCTATGCCCATTTAGTCTTGAACCTATCCACCTCACACACTTTACATGGCTTAGAGAGGGACCTCTTGGAAGTTCTCCTTGACTTAGGGCAAGATCTACCCAATATGACACCTCGTCAACCCTCCCATACTTAACCTTGACAAGTCACATAGTGTCTTTGAACTATTAATTGTTTGATATAGTGATCTTTGATGCACATGCTTGGATGGCTTATTTATTGATTGGATAAACTTATCATGATGTTATGACATGAGATACTTGGAGGGCGTGTTCATTTGTCTTTGCAGGACCTAGTTGGTAGACAATTTTGGGAGAACAAGCCTAGCTTGGGCTTCCATGGGACTACAAGCCCACAAGTTGGATGTTAGGGTCCCACATGCCAGATGAGAGAAAGATAATTTGGATGGCCTTGATGATGACTTGGACGACCTAGCCCACCCATTGCTTACCAAACAATTTGCACAGGAGGGGAAAAACATCCCATTTTTTAGCATGACATCATGACTATGGGTGTTAGGGCTTGGTGGTGAGGTGCCACTTATTTGCACTTGAATGTTTTGAGGAGAAGAGGGTCTTCACAATGATGAGATCACCTAGATGATTGAGATGTGGCCTTGGGAGGCCCTTCCATACTTCTCCAACACCAACAACCTCCTCAAAGTGGCAAAACGTCCCCTAAAGGGGTTACGTCATCCTAGATTAGGGTTTAATTTGTGCAAAAGATGAAAGTTTAAGTGAATTGTTTAATATTATTGTGTTAACGGGGCAAGATTAGGGTTGTTGACCCCTAATATTGTGTTTTACTCCTTATTTTGTGGAAAAGCCACGTTGGCTAATTTTTGTACAAATAGAGATCATAAGATTTCATTCAAAATCACAACTCTCCTCTTGTGAGAGGCTTTGGTCTGAAATTTTCAGCCTCTTTAGCTCTTTTAGCTCTTGTGCACTTGTGTATGGCTATGGTTGTGAATGGTTAATGGAAAAAGTGATGCGCTAGCCTTGGAAGGTTATTTTCTAGCTTTTGTGGTGGATTGTCTTAGCATCTCTCTTGATCTTGGTATGGTTTTTACTCTCTTGCTATCATTTTATTCAAGTCAAGTATTATTTATGCTAGGAGCTAGGTGGGAAGTATAAGGGCATACACCCACCATAGTCTTCACCATTTTATTGCTTTATCTCATTGATTAAGGGTTTGCTAAGAGAAATATAAGGGCATACACCCTCTTAGCTTAAACCCTAGCTTAGAGAAACTTGCCTTGGGGAGTAAAAGGGATTACACCCCCAAGGAGGTAGCTTATCTAAGCTCATTGTGACTCCATTAACACAATAGTAAAAACACTAGTCATTAATTTGTTGCATTGGAGAAATAAAATATTGCATTGGGAAACGTGAATTTCGGTCATTTTTTACCTTTTGCAAAGTGGATTGTTTTCCTTATGCCTTGGGCACCTCACAACCATTAGGGCATTCCCATCTAGGGGGTACTTATTGTTGTTGTTAAAAATTTACATCTTCATCCATTAGGGTTCCATAAACCCTAATATACTTGCTTTAATTACTCTCTTGTAAACCATTGGATTCCGCCCAAAGCTTGTACACTTATTCTCCTTGGCCTAGCACACATTTTGGAAAAGTTTGAGGGGATTTCATTGGCTTATTTTCTTGTTGTAATACATTGAGTGGTACAACCATAAAGATGATATAATTTGTTGCAGACAAGTGTTTACAACAACCTTATATTTTATGCTAAGAGTCTTGGTTTTTCATCTTAAGTTTAGCTAGTCAATTACTAGTTTTTCTCTTGCATTTTCTACTTGATCGATAACATTTATTAAACAAATCATAGTATATTTTTCTTGTTGATATATACTATCATCTATTGCTGCAAATTAGGGACAACAAGCTTAACTTTCTGATCCAACTAACATATATTGTTGCAAGGTGTGTTTTATTGTGTCTCGGGAAGGTACAATAATCTGAAAAAGCACCATACTTGTGGGGTGGTCTTTACTTGACTTACAAGGAATCTCTCCCTACCCTTCGTTCCATTTAGACTTGACCTATAGGGGATTCATTTCCATCCATCTTCATCTCCATCTCAACCCCCCTAGGGTCACTGTGATCGCCTCCCTAGAGTGACCTAGTCACCCTTGAAGTGCGGGACCTACATCGAGGTGGAATTGGGTGTAGGATTCCCAAGTTGTAGAAATTGTTTCGTGGTTGGGTCAGGCTTTGCCCAACCTACAACTTGTGCCATAACATTTTGGCACTGTTGTCGAGAAAGATTTTGAATCTTCTTCGTACGCCAACGACACTTTGGTAAGTTATCCCAAAGCCTTTCCCTTAGCTTGCCCGACGAATCCACCTAAGGGATGTTCCCTTTCCTCTTTTCTTGATGAGCTCATCTTGAAGCTCATTTGGCGACTCCACCTTCCCAAAACCCACTTTTCCCTTTTTCCCCTTTCATCCCTTGTTAAGCCTTGAGCTCGTCTGGTGACTATCGAGGTATTACCCTAAGTGATGAAACCATGGTCTCACGGGACTTACCATGGGCATTCCATAATGTGTATCCTTCTCTTGATGTTCAAAATGTCCTTGGCTATCCAAATCATTGTCCAACAGAATGGAGAGCAAGTTGCCCCAAATTTGACGGTGATCCATCCCTAGCAGTCATCCATCTCGTGAATTATATGAAGTATGCATCGAGCTTAAATGTGCTACATGAAGATGCGCAGATGAAAATTTTCATGTCTTCACTAGGATAAAGTCAAAAGGATTGGTTTGTACACTCATGTGATCCAAAGTGTATCCCTTCTTCTACAAATCTCATTGAAGAATTTCTCAGGCAATATTGACCAACTACTCAAAGTTTGCAAGATGCTTTCCAAGAGATCAAACAAACTCTTTGCTGAGAAGGTTTTTCGATCGATGATGAGACCATATATGAAGAAAAGCTTGAAGAATATCCTGATGAAGAAGATCCTGATGAGACATATGATGAAGATGATGTATCTGCTCTTCCACTTGATGAGGACATCTAGACCTATGCTCCTCCTGCACATCAAAAAGAGAACATGATGAGTTATAATCCTTTTGAGAACTTTGATGATGCTTTATTCCATGACCTTGAAAGTGAATAAGTGTTGGAGGAAACCTTGGATATGACAGGTCCCCTTGAAAAAAAGCAAGCAAAGAACTATGCACTCAAAATCAAGCCTCTTATGATGAAGAGGTGATGGAGGGGCTTGTCTATAAAAATAAAGAAGAATTATGATAAAGCACAACATATTGAGGCACTGCTATCTTTGATCCCGTTTGATGAAGGCAAGGTTGTCCAACCTTGTTTACCTCTTAATGTTGAAAAGGCGACCAGTATCAATGATGCAGAATTTGAAGGTCTATTTGAAGACATCCATGCCTCTACACCTCCCGCACACAAAAATGAAAATATGGTCAATTTTAGTCATACTGATGGTCTTATGAAAGTACCCTTTGATATGGTTGATGATCCTATAGACACTTTCATACAGACTAGCAGATACATATGGGATCTTAGTTGTCTCAAATTTGATAGAGACCCCATCTATGACATTGAGGTTAGCTCTCAGGCAGAGGGGGTGTCATCATCAGAGGAGTGGTCCTCATACGTATATGATTCAGATGTTTGGAAGCCTAGTGATGATATGGTTACTATTATCGCTCAGTTTGTAGGAGAGGTTTAGGTAGCTTGAAGTCAAGGCTCAAACTGGCGTAACAGGAGCTTCCCCACCCACTATCACCTCGATGGGGAGCTCTTTCTATTTAGGGTGGCTAATCCCAAGGGAGACGTCCCTAGTAATCTGGGGCTTTTGAAATGTCTAAAGGTCTAAAGGATCAAGATGATGGTTTTCCTTTCACAGATTACTGCCAAAGAGATAGTCAAAAAGAAGAAGATATTCCACTCGATGGCACTTGTTTGCGAGACAAGGCAAATAAAACTAAAGAGTGTGTTGCAGTGGTTAGTACTTCACAATATCAATGACTATCTTTTATACA
>JZKD02S2230546.1:151079-167104 GCA_000966675.3 Picea glauca
AAACTACTCTTAGTTTACAAGCATGCCACCAATATGTCCAAGCATGTCCACATGAACAAATGCACATCAATTTGCACCATGCATTTTATCTTTCATGTTTATTTCATGCACATGCATTCAATGTTTATTACATACGTCATGCATCAATTCTATCCCAGAAGAAAATGTCAAAAGAAAATGAAGATTTTGAAATTAGACTATCCCAATTAAAGAACCATGTTGATGAAATGAGTGGTATTATGTTGAAACTAGTGGATCTATCACGTTCTCGGGAATCCCCAAAAAATGAAATAGAAGATGAAATGAAAAATAAGATGGATGAAAATAACAATGGCATGAAAAATAATATGGATAAAAATATGAAAGAGATGGAAAAGAATATGGAAAATAAGATGGAAGAGAAGAAGAATGAAAAGCAGGAACATAAGGAAAAGAAGATGAATGAAAATAGTGCACATATGGAAAACAAGATGGATGAAAATATGTATCAATTGGAAAATAAAATGAATGAAATGAAAAAATCCATATAATCCATGTTCTTAAAGGGGATCCCGAAAAGGGATATGGAGATCTAAGGAAATATTGAAAATAAGGAGAACAATGGTGTCAAAACTCAATCACATATGGGGAGTATTTTATCAATTTGGAGAGCACAAATACTTAATTGTAGAATCATTCATCACTTCAATATCCACATCATCAAGGTTTCAATGCGGCACCAAGGAACTACTTCATTCCAAAGATCGATATGAGTAAGTTTTATGGTAAAGATCCTATAACATGGATATTCCAGATGAAGCAATTCTTTAATCTACACCAAAGACCAAGATTACGAAAGGTACCTATTGCATCCTTGTATTTAGAAAATGACAAATTTGTGTGGTATCAATGGCTTTATATATATATATATATATATATATATATATATATATCTTGGTCCATTTTTATGGATGATTGATATCACATTATGGGGATATTAAGAGAAATACATTAGTTAGTCAATTGATAAATCTTCGACAAAAAACTCCAATTACAGAGCACATTCAACAATTCCAAAACCTCAGTCTAAGGGTAAAGAACATTCTTGAGGATAATTTGTTATATCTCTTTATCTGAAGATTTTGCATAATCTTTTTGACCAAAAAAAAAATAGATTCAGTAGTGTTTGGTTAGAACACAAAACTTTAAAGGAGAAAATTCAACATGAGGTGTGTCTCTTTGAACGTAAATTCCTAGAGAAATCTTTCAGTATGGAAAGAAAAGTGGAAAACAAAAATATGGCTACTGGAAGCGTGGCCACTGATAACTATAGATAGCACCAGGTTCCCTCCCCTAAATCTTTAAAGGTGACACCTCAACAAATGGATGAAAGAAGAGCAAAGAGACTATGTTTCAATTGTGACAACAAGTATAGTAAAGGGAAAAAATGTATCGAGAATAAATTATTCTACATTGACTATGAAGAGGAAGAAGATCAAGAATTGGAACCATAACAAGAGATAGATCTAGAAGAGAATAATTCAACGATATCTTTCCATGCATTGGCTGACATTAGTACTCCACAAACCCTCAATATACAAGGATACATCAAAAATAAAAAGGTAACAATATTGATTGATTATGGTAGTACCCATAATTTCATCAATTAAAAATTAACAAAATATCTCAATTGCTTTGTATATCTAACTCCAGAGTTTCAAGTAATGATTGCATATGTGTTGTGGTGACAACAACCCCTCTTTCATGTTGCTTTTATAAGCGAAAGGAAAGGGTCCCCCTACTAAAAGTTTAACTCTAATTCATAATCCTCTACTAATATAAGCCTAATGATTAGTATTTACCTACCTTGGGAGAGTTGGGGGTTTGGATGTTTATTGATAATTGTCTTTGACGGAGGTTTGTTAATATTTTTGATCTTATACTTTCAAATTTTCTTCATAATGTTTTTTTGACTTATGATGTTTTGTTGATATTTGTATGATGGAATTGAAAATTTTTCTTTGGTACCTTTTTCATACTTCAAAGTATTTGAAGATCCTATGTGACTGTAGAGTTTGATGTTCTATTTTATTCCTTGAATGAGTTTTATTTTGAGGACTTTCTAAATGGATGAATTAAATGAAGAACGTATATGCACTTTGCATCCTCATGATTTCATGTTGTACCTGATGTTATCATTTATTCTCAATCTCTTGTATGTTAATCATTTTCTTCAATTTAAAACTCTCAACTAGAATCACAAGATCATAATCATTTCTATGAGTTTGAGATTGGATACACTCAACTTTCATGACATTTATTTACAACATCAAGTTGCTTATGAAAGGACGAGATGATGGTTGATTATATTTGAGAAACTTATTCCTTTTTCCACATTTTGCAAACAAACCCAACACTTATTCGTAAGTTTGTTGAACGAAAAAGGAAAAGAACGCAGTATTTATGACATACTGGCAAGTATATTCTTCTTCGCATATTTTTTTTTATTATTTTTATGGTTATAGGATTAGGGTTGCAAATTCATTGTATTTTCTTGACCGCTTCATCTCTAAAATGCATATGGGAAACCCTCAGTCTTCTTCCTCTTGACTAGACTTCTCTCTATTCAGATATTGTCTACTATTTCAAGCCAACATTCAACATTTGAAATTAAGCCTTGTGTTTTCCAAACCTCAACCAGATTTGTTGTTATCATCAGTGCATTATTTTCTATTTTCACTTCCTTTCCAATGCCTAAATGTTATTGTGCTTTACTATTTCGTCGAGAACTTGATCTGTGGTTGGAACCTTGACCCTCATTTGGAACCTTCATCCTTATCGAGAACCTTTCCCATTGGAGTTACCTTATCAGGTCATTCCCCTTCAAGGAGATTCTTTACCATTTTCTCACAGTTTCCCCTGAGGTCCAAAGCCCACAAGGTTTTTGGATCCACCCATTCAAATTCCCCTCATTGGATTGACAAATTACCTTGTGCATCCTAGCTCCCAAACCTAAAACTAGATGAGCCAATCAAATTTATATTAGCATGCAGGCCCCATCGGAATGTTCATGTTAAATTACATTTCCCGCAGACATATCTTGTGAACCAATCAAATGATATCCATCAGGCATTCGAGCTATCATATTACTTTGCATGCCCAGTTTCTTAGTCTTCTTGACCATTGGATTCTAAAGTCGAATAGTCATCATATAATACTTTGAATATAAACAATGGAAAGAGTAAAACAAAAAATGTCTTATATGTTGAAGGTATGAAACACAATCTTCTCAGTGTTAGTCAAATTTTTTTATCAAGGACACAATCTCACGTTTCATTCTCAAGGTTGTGAGATAAGGAAGAAAGGATTGGGAAGATTAGTGGAAAATGCATATAGAACATAAAACAATGTATATATCCTCAATGAGATCCAGGGAGAAAAGTGTTATATGGGAAAAATAGATAAGTTGGTCATGGCATAGAAGAATGGTCCATATGAAATTTGATAATTTAGTAAAAATCATCACTAAATAAGCAGTGAGAGACATGCCAAATATTACAAAACTTTCAAATACTCTTTGCAAGCAATGTCACCCTAGGAAACAAACAAGAGAAATATTAAAATAAAAGGAGTACTCAACAACAAAGCCATTGGAACTTGTTCATACATATCTGTGTGGGCCTACAAGAACACAAAGTCTATAAGGTGAAAATTACTTCATTTTTATCATTGATTATTACTCTATAATGACATGGGTTATGTTACTAAAAGATAAATCTGAATCATTTGAGAAATTAAAATCATTCAAACCCTTGGTTGACAAAACTGATTTTAAAATCAAGTGCTTCAGATCAAATAGAGGAGGTGAGTTTATCTCACATGAATTTGAAAATTTTTGTGAGATTCATGAAATAAAGAGACATTTTTCAGCTGCAAGAACTCCACTGCGTAATGGAGTGGTAGAAAGGAAGAATTGAACCATACAAGATATGGCAAGAAAAATGTTGAATGAATCCAAACTATCAGACAGATTTTGGAGAGAAGCAGTCAACACCACATTATACATTCTAAATAGAGGGAAAATCAAAGTCAATGACAACAAAACACCTTAATAATTCTATGAATGCAGATTGGGTAGGCAGTGTTGATGATAGTAAAAGTATAAGTGGAAGAGTACTCTTTTTGGGCAACAATTTCGTGTGTTGGTTGAGAAAGAAATAGTCTTCATTTTCTCTGTCCACAACAGAGGCCAAGTATATAACAATAGCATCATGTTGCACACAAATTCTTTGGATGAAGCAGACATTGAAATATATTAAGGTAAAATATGATCATATGATCTCAATAATTTGTCACAACAATAAATATTTCAACGAATCTTGTTATGCATTAAAAAAAAAATCATATTTCGATCAACTATAAATTCTTAAGAGAACAAGTAGTAGAATGGAATGTCAAGTTGGAATATATTGCCACCAAAGAAAAGATTGCATATATTTTTACGAAACCCCTTTTCGAAGAGACATTTGAATATCTCATATAGAAATTGGGATTGATATCCATCTCATCTAGTCACTAAGTGATTAAGGAAAATAACAATCTCAAGGGGACCATCCATTTTCCATTGATGTTAAAGGGGGAGGGTTGTAGACAGGGGTAGAGTTGCAAACAAGGGGAGTATTGAATCAAGGGGGAGAATTATTTCTATTCCTGATGGATTTTGTATTTCATCGCATGATTTCCATAAATGGAAAAGGGGGAGATTGTTGAACATGTTTTCATTGATGTCATATTAAGGCATTACATCGAACTTGTTTTCATTGATGTTATGGTAAGACATTGACAAGAAAGAGTATATTTTACTAGTATATTTAAAAATGCACGAAATCAAGTCAAAGAAATATTTTACAAGCCCGTGGTTTTAATTCCGTGGTTTTGGAAGTAAAATTGCATGTGAAAAAGTCAAAGGAAATATTTTAAGAGCCCATGGTTTCAAGTCTGTGGTTTTGGAAGTAAAAGTGAATGTAAAAAGTCAAAAAATATTTTACAATTGGTTTTACCATTGGTGGTTTCAAGCCCATGGTTTTGCAATCCCATGGTATTTGCAAAGGTGAAATAAAAAGAATTAATTAATCAATCAACACATATCTTCAGAATGGGTCATGTTGGTGTATATAAATAAATGTAATATTTGAAGAGGAGTGTGTGAAATGAATAGAAATGTGATATTTGAAGAGGATAATATGATATGAGTAAAGATTTATTATCATTCCAAATGGAGTAAGTGGTGAAGAATGTGTCGGAGAATACACACACACACACACACACACACACACACACACACACACACACACACACACACACACATATTGTGTGTGTGTGTGATGTTGTAGTGAATAGATCAAGTGAAGGCAAAAATATCAAGCAGACATGGTAAAGGCAAACCTAGCGAACATACCTTGTGGAGGAAGAAATAGTGAACATATCAGGTGAAGGAAGAAATAGAAAACGGATATGGTGAAGGAAGAAATAGCGAATATATATGGTGAAGGAAAAAGTAGCAAGCATACATGGTGAAGGAAATGAAAATGTTCATCATATTTTGAAGAATTTATATTGTAATTGAGGGTTGGGGCCGCCCAAACAAAGAGATCGATGTCTCTTGCTAAGTTGGTGTTGAGTAAATGTTTTCATTGATGTCAATATCGCACACAGGAAGACGAAGTGCATGGAAGCTTGTGGAAGGCTTGAAGTGTGCCCAAATAGTATGGCGCAAAGTTGACAAATGGGAAGAGGAAGCGCATGGAAGGATTCTTTCTATTGCACTATTGCATACCTATTGTAATGGAATCCCTAGAAGAAGTCATGAAAGGTTGAAAATAGAAGTGTGCAAAAGGATTGAAGGACAAAGGGATCAACGACGCAAAATAAATCACGTAAGTGATTGAGTCTTCTAGGAGTGCGCATAGAGTAGGAGAATGACATATGATGTAGTTCAGAAGTGAAGTAGAATGTGAAAAAATCTCTTATCTGCGATTGTGGAATGGCTCATTGGGTGTTTAAGTTATAGAGTGATGATGATTTGAGAAAGTGATAAGTGACAGAGTGAAATACAATGGAGTCTGTGATGTTGGAATACTGAGAGGGGGGGTGAATCAGTATGAGCACAATTAGTAATTTAAATCACAATATAAAACCTCCAATAAATATCATGAGCATTCAATATATCATCAACACCATAATTCATTACATAGACATCACATAAACACAGTACACCAGAATTTTACATGGAAACCCAATGCGGGAAAAAACCATGGAATGATTTTATTATTTATCAAAGAGTACATTCATAGAAAGCACCAGATTCCTATTTCTCCAACTACAACTGAAAGTAGGCTCCAACCCCCTATTTACAGGATTTAACGTGAAGGAAGCTCCAACTCCCTAATTTACCGGCTCCAAACGGAAGGAGGCTACAACCCCCTTTCCTTGCCCCATCTAACTGCCCTGGAATATAAATGCAGAACAATATGTCACTACCTATGTCACTGATAACCTATTGTTGTTGTTGTTTATGATGCTTATTTTGCTGCTACTGATTTAGATATCTCACCAAGACTGCAACCAAACATACCTCATACCAATATCTACAAGATAGTTCTCCAAATAAAATTCTCATGAATCACTACAACATATATATTCTTGATTTCTTCAGAATACTCACTGTAACATAAACAGGAAGACATACCTTCAACCTATATCTGACCTAAGTTTTAGATCCTTGATCTTCAACAACTTTTCTTCACAGGTCCGCGACCCTTACACTTTCTGCTCCCAAATGTTTGTGATTTTCCTCATTGCAATCTGTGGATGTCCGTGCTTTTCCTCCTGAAACCCGTAGATTTAAGCAAAGGACCTGGGTCTCTAACTATTTCTTCATACACTCAACTCCTGCAAACTTATTCCTTCACTGGACTTCGCTGACTTCGACTTATTAGCTTCATATATGCTAATTAGTATTCACATAAGTGATATTCAATTGACTCTTCTCTGTGTTTTAATGAGGATCTCATGATGAAATGCAACTGACATGCAACTTGTTAACTTGTTTTTACAGTTACTTTAAAATGCAACTGACATGCAACTTGTTAACTTTTGTTTACAACTCCTTTACCTTGACATGCAACTTGTTAACTTTTGTTTACAATTACTTGAACATGCAACTAGCATGCATCTTGTTAACTTATGTTTACAACTAATTTACTTTGACATGAAACTTGTTAACTTCCTGTTCAAGGGTTGACATCAATGAAAACCAATCTTTCAACAATTAATGACAACCAATATTCCAACAACTAATCTTTCAGCAATCTCCCCCTTTTGCATTGATGGMAACACTTAGACATGGTTGATGGCAACACTCATGCTCATGATGCCTCCCCATGTCTTTATGCCTCTTCTCTTTGTTTCCATCCCTATGTTTTTTTTTCTCCCCCTTTGAMATCAATGGAAAAGGGTGACTTCTCCTTGGGGTTACTCTCCTTGTCTGTAAGCCTCTGATATCTACTAATATTTCTCTTCATGGTKCTTCCTCATGTAAATCTATGATAGAAAAATATTTAAAAATCATTCAAGTCTTTCATGATTATTTCTTCTCTCCCCCTGTCTTACTGTGCCAACTACCATGTAGATCACCGTGGGGMTGAAACTACTCCTAGTTTTTGTCAAAAATACTCAAAAGTATCCTTCGGAAGAGGTTTGGTGAAGATATTTGAAATATCTTATTTTTTCCCAACATACTCTACCTTGATGTTATTCTTTGTAACTTGTTCCCGTAGAAAGTGAAACTTGATCAGAATGTGTTTCTTCTTGGAATGCATCATTGGATTCTTAGAGTGATCCGGATTTATGCAGGAACACAATGAAATACAGAAATACACATAAACACAAAGATGCAACGGAAATAAGACTTCATTTCATTAATAACAAATGACTAAAATATGCTTATAGACAGAATGGAAATAAACTAGCTAGGGCGTCGGTAGCTTATCTCTGAGAAGAGATGTGGCTGCTACTTGCATCCGTGAGAAGATGATTACAATGAGGCTCTAGAGGCATTTTTACAATAGACGATAATGCCAAAATTCATAGACATCCAAAAACCTAACCCTAGGAGATGAAGCACCAAAAGTCATGTGGGCCTCGTTTGAGTAAGTTAGTACATCAACTTCCCGGGGTCGTAACTTTTGTATACGATCTCCGTTTTAGGCGTGTGATAGCTCGTTGGAAAGGTATCGTTGAGGAGATTCATTTTGGGGGCTCAATAATACATTTGGATATAATTGAGAACCTCAATCTCAAAAAACCTTCATTTAGGCCCTCAAAATGGCCTCGGAAGTTAAAACCTACTAAAAATAGTAAATTGCCAAAATTGTCAGAAAACTATTTTGAGCCAGTCGGAAAAGGTGGGTGGCCACCGATATCCACCTGGATCATAGAGCTACTTATAGTACTATTATTATCATAGAATATCGGAATAGGCTCGTCATATTCCACCCGTATGTCCTGCAAATTTTGCTTCATCAAGAGAACCTATGTACAACATGTTGTTGTTGCAATATACTCTACTTCTTCTATGGACAATGATATTGAAGATTGTTTCTTGCTCAATTGGGATACCAGGCAATCACCCAAGTAGAGGGATACTCCACTTGTATTTATTCTATCATCAACACTTCCTGCCCAATTCACATATGTGTATGAAACTAGAGATAAATCATAACCTTTTGGATACCATAGTCCATATTCTTATGTTTCTTTGAGATATCTGAATATTCTCTTTACTGCCATAACATGTGTTTCCTTCAATGTTGCTTGAAATCTTGCAACATGTTCAATTGCTTGCATCACATCTGGTATTGATGTTGTCACATAAAGTAAATTTCCAATCATCGATCTGTAGAGTCTTTGATCTGCATCCTTTGCAACTAGTCTTTGATCTACATCCGAGATTGATTTATCATCTTTGCTCAATTTGAACCTAGTCTACATGGGAGTACTTATGTGCTTTCAATCTACCATTCCAAAATTCTTTAGCATTTCTTTTATATACTTGGTCTAGGAGATGAAAATACCTTTATCTTGCTGACATATGTGGAGTCCTAAAAAGAAGGACAACTCACCAAGTAATGACATTTTGAATTCATTCTGCATGTCTTTAGAAAAATTTTGACTCATCATGTCATCATCACTTCCAAAAATAATGTCATAAACATAAAATTCAATTATCAATATACTACCTTGATTTATCTTTATGTAGAGATTGTTGTCTGCATTTTCTTTCATGAACCTTGATGTTGTAGATACCTTTCCAATATTCAATACCATGCTTTGAGGGCTTGTTTGAGTCCATGCAATGCCTTCTTCAATCTGCAAACATAATCTTCCTTTTCTGACAGTAGAAACCCGTCTGGTTGTTCGATGTATACTTCTTCTTCTAGTTCTCCACTTAGAAAGGATGATTTTACTTCCATATCATATACTTTGATTTTATTAGAACATAAATAATCTAAGATCAGTCTTATTGCTTCCATTCTGGCAACTGGGGAAAAAATTTCTTCAAAATCTATTCCTTCAACCTGAGCATATCCCTTGCATATTAACCTTGCTTTGTTCTCGGTTACCTGTCCATCCTCATTCAGTTTGTTTCTGAATACCCATTTTGTGCCAATCACGTTATTATTATTAGGCCTTAGAAAAATTTCCCATGTTTCATTCTTCTCTATCTAATCTAGTTCTTCTTCCATAGATCTGATCCAGTGTTCATCAATGTTGGATTCTTCAAAACTGTTAGGTTCAGCTGTGGACAACAATGCTATATGTCTTTGTTATGGTGAGCATAATTTTCTTTGGGTTTCAACTCTTGCATATTTATTCCTAATTATCTATTATAGTGGATGATTTTTCAGCACTCACTAGCTATGAGTTTTGGGAGATATCTGAAGATTTTTTTGGTCATATTCCTCTTGCTCTGCTTATGGATGCTCTTCTTCTTCTTCCACTTCTACTTCTTCTACTTCTTCTTTCAAATCATCTTCTCCTTTCTGCCCTGTTCAATATTTTCTTTCTTCTTTGGGCTTTCGTCTGCTTGTCTCGTCAATCTGTACATTGATGCTTTACACTATTCTGTTGAGTCTCATATTGAAACATTTGTATGCCTTGCTCATGCTTGAGCACCCGAAAAATATGCCTTTTTCAACTCAGGAGTCAAGTTTTCCAATCTTGTGATCTTCTCTTTTGATATAACACTTGCTTCCAAATACTCTAAAATGATTCACATTTTTCGGTCTTCCTTTCCATATCTCGTAGGGAGTCTTATCACTATTACTTCTAAGCATTCCTTTGTTTAGGATATGAAATGTTGTATGTACTGCCTTTTCCCAAAATATGTCACCCAACTTGGAATATTTCAACATGGTTTTGGCCATTTCCTATAGTGTCATGTTCTTTCTTTCAACAACTTCATTTTGCTAAGGTGTCATGGCTGCTAAGAATTTCCTTTTTATTCCATGTTCACCAAAAACATCCATGAATTCCTTCAATGTAAACTCTCCACCATTTTCTGATCTGAAACATTTGATTTTCAAGCCCGTCTTTGTTTCAACCATCTTTTTGTATATCTTGAAGTGTTTGAATGCCTTTGAATTCTTCTTTAGAAAGAAAACTACATTCATTCTTGTGTAGTCATCAATCGGTAGAATTAAGTATTGTTCACCATTTAATTCCTTTGTTCCCGTTGGTCCACATAGATTGATATGTACAATCTCCAATGGTTTTTTCGTTGAGTACTCCTTTGATTTGAACTTGATCATAGTCTATTTTCCCTATAGAAAATGATTACATAGAGTATTCATTGGCTTTGAAATTTCAAGCATTTAGTTTATTGCTTCCTTTCTATTGATTTTGAAAATATTGTCAAAGTTCATGTGACCCATTATTTTGTACCAAATCCAACTTTCATTTTCCTTTCCTAATCAACATCTTTCTTTTCCAATTTCATTCAAAACATATATGGTGTTTGGAGTTCGTATCGTTGTCTCCACTAACTTGCTTGATCGTTCTTTCTTAATTTTTCATTTCTCCGCGTCAAAATAATGTGTGTGTCCTTTATCACACATTTGACTTACACTCAACAAATTGTGTTTCATATCATTGACTAGTAGAACATTTTTTGCCATGGCATCTTTGCTTCTAATATTAACTAATCCTCTACCTATAATTTTAGTTGAATGATTATTTCCAAATGAAATGTATTCGTCTCTTCCTTTCTTCAGAGTTAGAAACCTATTCATGTCACCTGTCATATGCTTTGAACAACCACTGTCAACATACCAATCACATTTTTTGTGTAGGGCTTGTAGAGAACGTGATGCGCTTGTAGAGAACGTGAGAATTGATTATGATTTCTTTTCCATATCTCTTGTGGTTATGATATATGATTTTTAATGTTTTGTTTTGGTTCCCTAAGTGGAATAGTCAATATACAATTCTTCTCTATGTGTCCAAAATTTTTGCATTTATAGCATTCTACTTCATTTCTCAATGAGCCAAAATTGTTTTGGTTTCTACTGTATGCTTCATAAGATCATCTAGGATAACTATTGTTTAATAACCCTACATAGTTTCTATTGTTCTTGGCATAGGCTCTACAATTTACAACTTTATGTCAAAAATTAGCACAATTAAAACAATGACCAGAAAAGAACCTTTGATACATGGGAGTAGATTATCTTCTTTGCAATGCACTCCTTCTAAATTTGTCTTCTTGAGTCTTCTTTATTTCTGGAATGTTCTTCTTTGGGGGTTTGCATTATTCCTTCTTGACAGAATCTCTGTCAATCTCTGCATACCTTCTTTATTCCACTTCTTGTTTTGTTGTCTTGGAGCTTGATACTTTCTCATTTTGTACTTGATTGTATCCTAGTATGGAACTGTTATTTGATTGTCTTTGACTATTGATGATTTGATCCAATATTTTGGTGCTCTTCTGTTGCATATCTTTCTTCTGAAGATATTTCCTTAAATAGGTTATTTCTGCTTCCAAGCTTCTGATCGTGTTCTCCTTTTCTTCTAACTGACTTCTAAGTGCTTCCTCAATTCCTCTGTTTTATTTTATTTGAATTTTTAGACTCATGATCATCTAATCAATTTCTTTAGAGTTGGAATTCTGAGATCCTTCTTTCATTTTTAACTCTGCCTTGAGTGACTTTTTTTTCTTTCTTTCCTTCCTAAGTTCTTCTAATGCATTGATTAGCTCTTCTCCGATATCAACTTTACTTATTATTTGAAATCATCTTCTATTTCCATGAAGAGTACTCTTTCTGAATCACTGTCACTATCATTATCCTCCTCATATGATGAGGAATTGTCCTCCTTTGAGTAGAAAATTTTCTTGAAGAATTTCCTTTTGTTTCTTCTCTTTTGATATTTGTTTTCCTTTTTAGAATCTTCTTCTTCATCACTATATTTATTCTTATGAGGACATTTATGTTGGAAATATAACTGAGAGGGGGGGGGGTGAATCAATTATGTATATAAGTTTTAAACGTTTCCTTTTATTTTATAATTCTTTTAGATTATTATTTAATGTGTTGTTGATAACTTAACATGCATAGATATACAATATTTGATCAATCACACAGAATACATAGAGACATTGATTTTCATGAGGAAACCCATAAAGGGTGAAAACCTCTTTTTCTTAGGATGTCAATCAAGCTCCAACTTTCATGTACATCACAGTCTTTGAGCAGCTCCAACTCAAATATGAGGCTACAACCTTTGATCGCAAGCTAAAACTTGTAGAGAGCACCAAATCTCATATTTCTCTAGCACCCACTAGATGGGAGCACCAACTCCCAGAATATCTTCTAGCACCAACTAGAATTTAGAGGACTTCAATCCTCCCTAGTACCACCATTATTGAATCTTACAAAACTTTACTTACTTGATCTGTCTCTGATATGGTCTGTTACAGCTCCATGTCTCCTCTGCCTCTTGTAGTTTCTATATACTTTCTTTCACTTCTATACTCTACTCTTTCTCCTACTGTGCACTATGATTCCTCTGTTCATCTTCTCTTATTCCTTTATACTATATGTTGTCTCTTCTTTCTATACGTTGCACCTCTGATCTCCATTTCAGGTCCTGTACACAGTCACATTTTACCCACATGCATAACTTACGAAAAAAACACACACTTCTTTCTCATGCCAAATCCTCTGCAAGATCATAATCACAACTCTTCGTCTTATCTGGTGGTTATGATGAATATGTTCATCATCAGTGGTCATTATCCAAATATTCTTTGGCTTCTTTGGAATTCAAAACTCTTCGTCTTCTCTGTTAGTTATAACCAGTCAATTTTTTCTTCTTTGGCTTCTAAGCCCCTTCCTTCACGTAACCATCGGCAGTGACCATATGTCTAACCAAGAGGCGCTTCGTGACTCACAACTTTGGGAATATTGGTATGAGACATCTTGATTCTCCCAACTCCCTATCTCTGAAGTGGAGCTTAGGGACGCTAGCTCCTTCCTCTATTCTCTCTCCATGTGACCGTTGGTTGTGACTTGGGGCCAAGTACTTTGGGACTTCACATTTTGCGTCTTTGGATGTGAGCCAAACCTGACTCTATCGACTTTAGAACTCACTCCTAGAAATCACTAGCTCCATTCTCGATATGACCTTTGGTGATGATCTCATGTGACCATGTGATTGCGGGAATGTCCAAGGGTGGGTTGAAATGAAACTACTTTTCGCCCCGCAATTTACCTCGAGCCTCCATGTGTTCTTTCTCAAAAACCATGGTTTTGATTGCGGCCCTCCCTTAATTAAAGTCTGTGCACCTTCAAACCCCATAATGCGACATGACTGTCAATCTCACGATATTGAAAATACTCCTGAACTGGCAGTTCATATCTATCCTCTCAAGTTCTGCGGATCAGTTCTAACCTCCCTAAATCAACGATTTTGATTTACTTTGTGATTCAAGCTCCAGGAGTTTCAAATATCAAACCCTAATTTTCTTTGTACGCCAATATTCCGAAGTCGATGATCTGTAGACACATGTCCTTCTCAATCGATGGATCTACCTCTACTTCCAGAATTTGACCTTTCAACCAAATCAACGGTTTTGTAGCCCCTTTCTCAATCAATGGTCAACATCTCCTTTGGGTCTCCAGACTTCTGAAATATCAAGTCTCAAACTTTACTTCCCCTCGAAGTATGTGGATTATTGCCATGTGTCCTCTTGGATCAAACAGTTGAGGCTTACTTTGGGTCTTTACTCAAAGTCCATAGGATTACGCCACGTATTTTATGGATCAGATGACCTAGATTCACTTCAAACGATTTGACGCTTGAGATCTACTTCGAACGATCTGACAACTGAGATCTACTTTGAATGATCCGACAGTCGAGAATTTATTTTGGCTCTTAGGGCTTCGGAAATTTCAAATCTCAAACTAAAACTCTCAAAGTGATTTCTCTGGAGATCACAATCCATCGCCACATATCCCTATGGATCTTACTGTTGATATTTACTTCGGCTCTCAGAATATCTGGACTTCGGATATTTCAAATCTCAAACTAAGAACCCTCGAAGTGATTTCTCTGGAGTTCACGATCTATCGCCACGTATCCCTCTAAATATGATGGTTGAAATTTACTCTGGCTCTCCATCTCTCTGGACTTTGGGTATTTCAAACTTCAAACTGAATCTCTTAAAGTGAGATTTTTCCAGAGCATAACCTCCTCACATATTTAGACCCGAAAAGAATGATGTTTGTTTGATCAAGATCTTAGATCAATGACTCAATCTGTCTGCAATGCATCTTTGCCTTGGATTAAACCCAATGTCTCTCCATGTTTTCTTATCCTATCCTTCCACTTAATTTGATCCAATGGTCATTGTCACTCTTCCTCCTAAGTTTCTAATCTCTCTGACTTAGAAGGTTTTCTAAGTGTTCAAGGATCTCGACCTTTTCTCCTCCTGTGAGTCTGTCTCTTGGACCTCGTCTACACTTCTGGAAACAACTATCTCTTCTGATCTTTCTCTTCTTTTGTTGTCTCAAGGTTTGGTTCATTGTTGTTCTTGCCATCAATGACAAACACATTCTTCCTGTAAACATGCCAACAATATCCCCCTTTGGCATTGATAGAAACCTTAAAAGACTGCACTATTCTGCTTAGACCTCCAACTGTAGCATCTAGACCACACATTTTTTCTGCCCCTTTGACATCAATGTCAAAGAAAACTGAGAGTGACTATGTTATCCTCTTGATTAGAGATGCAATAAGAATTCTCCCCCTGATTAGATATACTATGAGCACTCTCCCCCTGATCAGATAGACTATTTTAACTTGATAACAGGGTCACGCCCAACTTCTAGCGTATAAACTCAAACTGATCTTTTGCAAGCGGTTTAGTGAAGATATCAACAATCTGATCTTTGGATGGAATATAATGAAAAGAAACAACTGTGTTGGTTACATGTTCCCTTAGGAAGTGATACTTGATAGGTATATGCTTGGTCTTTGAGTGAAATACAGGATTCTTTGACACACTAATTGCACTAGTATTATCACAATGAATTGGGATCGGTGTAGTATATTTTACCTCCAAGTCTGGAAGTGTCTGAATCATCCACAATACTTGGGTACAACAAGTGGCAACTACAATGTATTCATCTTCTGTAGTTGATAAGGAAATGGAACCTTGCTTCTTGCTCAACCATGCTACAAGGGAATCTCCTAAGAATAATGCACCTCCACTCGTGTTTTTCCTTTCATCCATGCAATTAGCCCAATCAGCATCTGAATAAACTGATAGTTGAAAATTCTGATTCCTAGGATACCATAGGCCATAGTTCATTGTTCCTTTCAAGTATATGAATATTCTTTTGACAGCCAACAAATGACTATGTTTAGGTGCATCCTGATACCTTCCTACCATTCCAACAACATGCATTATGTTTGGACGGGATATT